>CAXKVY010007189.1:0-12725 GCA_964058915.1 Tetropium fuscum | reverse complement strand
ATTTGTTCTATTTGAACATATTATATATAAAAGCATTAGGCATACAGTTATCCAGCAGATGTTAATCTTTAAAACGCATAAAATCTTGTACAACCTTTAAACGTTTTTTATTGTCTCCCGGACAACGGAGGTCCCAAAAAGTTTCTTTAGTTAACAATAGCCTAACTTGTTTAAAAATTAACTTTGAGATATTTTTTGCGAACGGCAGCTTATTCTTTAAAATATTAGGAATTTCACCATATTTTTTTCAAATTTTTTAATTAATATTTAATACCGTAAAAAATATTTTATGTGACGTGCTCTCTTCAGAGGCGGAGCAGCGTTCATCTCGTAATAGCCCCGCGGATCCCTATATTCAGTGTTGAATTAAAATTATAAATAATGGAGATAGAATTCCGGGATTTTTTTATCGGAAATTTCCTCCTTTCCTAGAATATTTTTTCGGATTTCAGTTATCGCTTATAATTTTTGAGTTATAAGCGAATAACTAAATGCCCTTTTTCCATCTTAATTTGTTTATTACTTTTGTCATTTTTCTAGACGTCATTCCGAATCCAATGAGCTATCGCACATATTTTTAAGAGCTGTTTCAATTAAATTAACACTTGAACTTGTCGACTGGACTACTTACCTATAAAAAACTACTTACCTGTAAGCATTATTTTACAATTATTGTTGATTCCTGCCGCTTTTAACTTTGAACTTAGGTAAAGCTCATAACTTTGACATATATAAAACCTTTGAAATTGTATATATACTTCGGTAGGTATATAAAAACTACAAATAATTTTCTTTTAAAAATTATATAATTTTGAAAAGAAAATCAAAAAGTACCTAGTATAAAAACAGACGTGCATCGTTGCACATACTTAGTTATAACGGAGTTAATTAGCTGATGAAATGTTCCGCATAAATATTGGAGGAATTTTTTGCCTATCTATGTCTAGTATTGTCTAGGTAATAAAATATAATTTTCGCGGCAGCGAAATACCTATTACTTAGACAATGGCCAACGAAAACGTTTTATCTATAAAGTAATACACTAAGTGAAGCGGCAATTACTTCTAAAAGCAGGGAATATCAGAGGGAAAATTGATGTGAGCGGTTTCGCTGGAAGACAAAACATAAAAGATGTTTGTTTTACGGGGCAATAAATAAGATATATCCTAGAAACCATATTGTAGATTGCAAGTAAAGTGCTAGAGCATGCGAGGGCCTATTACGCTTTAGTGTTTTGATTTACGGGAAAGCTTGTCCTCGATCCGGCAAATGATAATTCATATAAAATCGAATTAATGCTTATATTGCAATTGCATAGTATGTTACATTATGATTTATACTGCCCATGAATGTTTATAAACATAACGCATATTTATACTTAACTACTAACTACTTAACTACTTGTTGTCTTTTGTATCTGGATGAGGACAAGATCACCTCTAAATAAAACGACATCCAATACAGCCTTGAGAAAAAATAAAATTTAAAAGAAGAAACAGAAAATCGTCAAAGAATATCTGGATCAACATTATGATCCATCAAAATAAAAACTGCTCGCTTTGGAATGCGATCCGGCAAAGCAAAAACCGTTCAGTCCAAAGTATACCTACTTCTGATCAGAAGAGCAAATCGGGCATATGCCAAGACTGATTCGGAAAAGGCCGTAATCTTTTCTGAACCCAAAATGTAAAACGACCTTAGTCTAGTTCGACCTACTCTAGTTCAACCCAAAATGTAGTTCAACAATTTTCGAAAAGCTCCATTCAAGATGTCTATACCAGTCAAATCTTTCAAAAGGAAAGTAATCAAGAGAACAATTGAAAGAGATATTAATGCTAAAAAGGCGCCTCATTACAGGATTGAAAGAAATATTAGTGGTAACATCATTGTTAGCACTGATACTAACTATCATTGTTAGCACTAATAACAACAAGCCTCATTACAGGTAAAATCGTCAGAGAACTAGGGAAAGCATGAATTCTTATCACACAAATATTAAATTCAATTATAAGAATTAGGCACATCCCTCCATAAAGGAAAGAAAGGATAGAACCTGTTAAACATCCAGACTACATTTCTCTTCTGGATGTTTATTAGGTTTTATATTTTCTTTCTTTCCATGTTGTCCTATTAGTTTACTCCCCCCACTATATGAGTTATTTGAATAATGTGTAACCCAATTTATGACAAAAAAGCAAACCTTTCTTGGGGTCCACAATTTTAATAATAAGACCAGCAAAAGTATATTAAACAGGTTAATACCTGTTTAATACTTAATAATACCCTAATGATAGGTTTTAATAAGACTAGCAAGTATTAAATAGGCACCTCATAAGTATATTACGTCAGTCTGAAGCTAAGGAAATAGGTATAGGTAATAAGTAATGGAATTTGCTCATACTAGTAATGTAATGAGCGAGTTCCAATACGGATTTCAACCCCAACATTCCACTGGTCAACAGCTGTTCCGCATCTGTGAAGCCATTACCACCAATCTTAATCGAGGTCGATATGCAGGGGTTGTCTCCCTAGACCTCGAAGAAGCTTTTGACGAAGTCTGGTATCCCGTACTGTTATACAAGCTACATGTCGCGAACTTTCCGATTCGTATAATTAAGAATATACAATCCTATATAGCAAACCGCATATTCGTAGTAACAGGCAAGCTCACAACCGCGCCCGGTAATATCTGGTGTCCCACAAGGATTATCCCTAGGACCCACCCTATTCAACCTATATACCCATGATATCCCTAGATCAACAGACCATAGGACAACTGTTGCATTATACGCAGACGATACGGCAACCATCGCGACGACGACAAGCGCACCACTACTAAACAGACTAATGCAACAGCAGACTACACAGACTGGGGACTCTAAATCAACGAGACAAAGACAGAAATGACAATATTCACGAGGAAAAGAGAGGTACCTGACATACGGATCACTTTAAATAACGTAATCATTAGAACCATACCTATTATAAAATATCTAGGAGTAAAATTAGATAGAAAACTCACATTCAATAACCATTTTGACACAGTCATAAATAAAACCAGGGTCAGAATTTGTCAATTATACCCAATACTTAAAAATGCAAGCATACACACAGGCACAATAATCTACAAGGCATACGTCAGACCGCTACTGACGTATGCGTGCCCAGTATGGTACCCTTTTATAAGTCAGACCAGAAAGAATAAACTTCAAGTCAGTCAGAATAAGCGCATACGAATGATAAAGCGAAAACATAAAAACACCAACCTTAACACAGAAATGGTGGTTTTGCCCCTAAATCTCCGCAGACTCGTATTTTTAGGTAAGTTAGAGTTTATTTTATGATTTTATAATGAAAATTACTATAAAAAAATTGAAAATTAATTAGTAAGTTTTTCTCAGAAACCGATGGACGTCACCAGCGGAATTGGTAATTTCTTCTTTTAAGGTATGTATTGTAGTTAGATATATGTTTTACATATAGCAATAGTTCAAAATATAGAAATAATAACCCATAATCGAAAAATGACTCCTGGAAAAATATATATAGCAAATACGTGATTTTTAAAAATTTGTATTTTGACACTAACTTACCTCAAAACAGATCCACGGCCAAAGACGGACCATCAACATAAAAAAAACTCGTGCCTCAGAGAACCAAAGTGATTCATGCGACTCATCGTTTGATACCGACTTAGAACCTCAAATAAATGACAATTACGATTTCTACGAAAGCTATGGTACTCCTCCCGAATCTGATGAATAATCCAACCATGATTTTTCCGAAAATATCGTTTTGACCAAAGATGCTACAGACCCAAAAAGTTACTTAGATGCTCATTTTTCAGAGGAGTTAGTGGACATAGGCTACACCAAAATCTCACATTGATTACTTCACTATTTTCTTTAGTAATTTCTTCGTTTGTGAACTCGTCAGTCAATCAAATATTTATGCAGAACAACGAGGTACTAATAATTTATCTTTGCAACCCAAAGAACTACGGGCATAGTTAGGATAATATTCATGGGTTTCCATTACCTCTCGTCAATTCGACTATATTAGTCAACTGAAGAAAATTTTTATTGTGAACGAGTAGCACGAATAATATCAGTCAGACGCGTTTTAAAAATAATAAGGTACATGCATATTGCAGATAATACTAAAATGCCTAAGCGAGATAGTCCTAACTACGATCGGCTATATAAACTTAGGCCGTTATTAGATTACTTTACTGAAAAATTTAAAGTGAGTTTTGGTCCTTTTCTTTCGGTTAACGAAAGCATGGCTGCCTTCAAAGGACGTACAACTATGAAGCTGTATATGCCCATGAAGCCCATCAAAAGGGGTTTCAAAGGCTTTAAAGGCACTAGAAGGGGTATATTATTGCATATTTCTTGATATTATTTTCATCTGTAAATCTTATGTGGGAACTTTAAACAAAAAAAAATTTTCATGTGGGGCTGACCGTATGAATATAAAACATTTGCCAGTCAATGAAATTAATACGAGAACATTGAAACAGTATGAAATAGATTATGCAATTAGCGGTGACATGTCATTCGTGAGAAGGATACATCGCCGAAAAAAGCCTGTTTCTGTTTTATCTTCAATCCACAATCAATCAAAAGTGACAACGGTCCGAAGAACAAACCGAAAAGGAGAGAAAAAAGAAGTTCCTTGTCCAGAAGCTATATCCGATTATAATAAGTTCATGTGCGGAGTTGACAGAATGGATCAGATGTTGGAAGTTTATTCTGTTGTCAGAAAATTACGTCGTTTGGTGGATCAAAATTTTGTGTTATTTTATAGATGTTGCAATGCTGAACAGCTATATTCTTTATAAAGAATCTTTGAAAAAGAATAGCGAAAAACCTATTGACCATCTCTAATTTAGATCCTTTCTTGTCACGGAGTTAATAGGAACATTCTCTTGCAAACGCAAACGGGGCTATCAGCCAATGGTGGGTTTTGCAAAGAAAAATAATAGCAAAGATTTCACCGTCAAAAATACCTTACGTTTATCAGATGTGGGAAAGCTTTCACTAAATGATAAATTTAAATGACGCAACTCTCATTGTGGGGGAAGCAACTCCAGATGGAAAACGAAGTCAAATATTAATTACTAATATTAAGCATTGCCAATCGTAGCCATGGGGGATTTTTAGGAATATAACCATTTCAATCTTCCTCAATTTTGAAATTTCTATAATAGTTAGCTCATGTGTGTGCTCAAAATATATATAAAAGTTTTTAACACCGCACTGTTTTTTTTACAATATCTTTTAAACGCTTTATCTTAGGAAAAAACATAAATATAGGAAAAGGTTTTATGTATCGATATTTATATTACTTTTTATGTTATTAAATTATAAACTGTAGGGTTAAATAAAAATGAAAGTCTAGTTATATTGAATACGGTACTTAATCGAACATAAGGAACCCTGATAATATTTGACATACCGTAAAGTGGGGCAATTCCGATCATTTTTTAAGGTTTTATTGAAATTTCAGCAGTCTAACGTGTTACAAAAATTCCCAAAAAAATAATATATAATCTCCCAACATTTGTTTACCCAATGACACACAAACATATTTCAAAAGTTTCAAAGCATAGTATATTTTTTTGGTTTAATTCTGATCGGACTTGCCCCATAGGGTGGGGTAAATCCAATCGCCTACGGATATAAGTCAATGTTAGTCTATATCCGATAACAAATTTTTGTTGTAAAAAATTTTTACAATTTTTTTTCAGAAAGAGAACTATTCAAAATGAAAATATTACATGGAATACTAAATATAAACAAACTTTATCTCAAATAAATAAGGATTATTCAACATTGTCAAAAGTTATTTGCTTAAAAATATATCTGCCACGTCGAATGCCGCTCCCAAACACCTTTTTGACAACTTGATCTTTGTTAATATCCTATCCTGCACATCGGGAACATCGGGGAATACAAAATAATTCTGCTTACAACTGCTCTTTTTTCACAGAAAGTTAATTTGAAACTTGAAGCAAGAATGTTTTCTACTCTTCCTACAAACATTCTATCACGATTATTTGTTGCAAAGGAAACTAAGACGAAATCCCCTACTTATATTTCCATCTGAGTTTCTTCTATTTAACCAACTTCCTCTTCTTCAGAGTTCTCGTTGTTGCTTGCAGGACTGACTCTACCTCAGATTCCACTTCTTCCAGCTCTGTCGCTTCAGATGTATCTTTAATAATGACACCCTTTCCGGGTTGTACATTCATACATTTTCCTCTGGTGGGCCTTGAACTATTGCCTTCCAAGTTTTCGCTTGTAGCACCAGAGTTACCTGCACCAAATCGAGATTGTTCTAATTGGTTCATAAAAGCACTTGTCCATGATGCATCGGCATCGTTTTGATGTTCGTTGAAGACTGATTTTTCTGGAATAAGGGCCAAAATTTTGTCTGCATCTAGGTGTATAATTCCGCTCTACTTAAATCCTGCTATGATATTGGCTTCAATTTTCAGGCCAATTTCGTCAATGGTTTCCTTTAGTAAACGAGGAAATTCACTTTTAGGCAGAACATCTCGATTAGAATGTTTCCAATTGTCCAATACTTACCTCCATTTAATTTTAAGTGGCCTAAAAAAGGCTACATCTAGGGGCTGACATAAATGTGTTTAGTTTGGTGGCAGTAGTATGAATTTAATGTTATTTTCCATACATAGTTTAATCACATTTTGCGACAGATGGCTAGATAAATTGTCATCAATCATTGCCTTTGGACCATTTAGTTTTTTGAAAAATGGTAATAAAATCTGTACGAACCAATCTTCGAACATGGTTAGGTCAAACCAACCACTGGTATTTCGATTATATCCCGCACCGGATATCCCAGCCTCCGTCCAAGTGGGATAGATGTGTTTAGCCTTGTATATCATATAAGGGGGTAATAATTTCACATCTCCAGAGACGGCAATCATTACATTACACTTATAGTAGTCTTGGATGTGTCTTTTATGCGTTCCGCGTGTTTAACACTCCTTTTTACAATGACCTTATTTTGTCCCAGGTCATCTGTGAAATTAGTCTCATCATAATTCACAATATTTGATGGAGGAATGCCTTCTAAAGATTCTCTTAGGTTTTCAAAATACTCTCTGATTATTTCGCGAGAAACGTTTGCCCTTGATCTTTTTATATTCTCACTGAGTCTCATTGTCAACTCATTATTCCTTCGTAAAAAGTTTCTCACCCATTCCAAACCTGGACGATTCTCACGGAATCTTTTCTCCACCCTACCAACAGGATTTAAATAAACTTGTACAATATTCCTTACATCCGTCGACTGTAAGGGAAATCCCCATTTCGCACATTCAAAGAGTCCTTCAATTAGTTGTTTTTCTTCTGCCTCACTTAGTGCTGTTGGCCTACCACTAATGTTTGTTTGGTAGCGATTTTTCAACGCATTTTGTAAGGTTGTAAAAGGAACCCCAAAACTTTCTGAAGCTTTCCTAATAGATAATGAGCCGTTGTTTACTGCCAAAAGAGCCCTTTTGAAATACTTGGGGTCGTAATTTTTGTACCCACCCGGACCTACTTTTTTCTTGTAATTCCTCACCATTTTGCAAATACCCAGTTTGCATGCCTAACAGAAAGAATTTTTTTGTTACGATTGGATTTGCCCCACCATTTGACATACTTACAGTTTTTATTTATTTTCTTATACCAAAGAGGCACACTCCACTGACATTTGAGGTTAACACCGAAGCACAACACAAATTTATAGAAATCTATTGGCATTTATTTCTATAGTCCACTTGGAACTCGTGTACAAACGTTTGTTTTCGTAAAATGCAAACCCGCTCTGAACTGTCATGACAATGACAAGCAAGATTTCATGCATCGGCCGGTAATCCCAAGCGTACGAGTATATTTCTTACTTACTACTAAAACTGTAATTTACGAATCCATTTTTATTCGTAACTCAACTGCTTCTCACTAGATGGGAGGGCCTGTCGAATTCAAACATGCACGCTTGATCGGATTTGCCCCATGAGATTGGAGTAGCCCCACTTTATGGTACCCACTTATAATAATAATAAAGTAGTGAGTAAATATATAAAAACAAATATAAATAAATAAATATATAAAAACAAATAAATAAATAAATAAATAAATAAATAAATAAATAAATAAATAAATAAATAAATAAATAAATAAATAAATAAATAAATAAATAAATAAATAAATAAATAAATAAATAAATAAATAAATAAATAAATAAATAAATAAATAAATAAATAAATAAATAAATAAATAAATAAATAAATAAATAAATAAATAAATAAATAAATAAATAAATAAATAAATAAATAAATAAATAAATAAATAAATAAATAAATAAATAAATAAATAAATAAATAAATAAATAAATAAATAAATAAATAAATAAATAAATAAATAAATAAATAAATAAATAAATAAATAAATAAATAAATAAATAAATAAATAAATAAATAAATAAATAAATAAATAAATAAATAAATAAATAAATAAATAAATATAAATAAATAAATAAATAAATAAATAAATAAATAAATAAATAAATAAATAAATAAATAAATAAATAAATAAATAAATAAATAAATAAATAAATAAATAAATAAATAAATAAATAAATAAATAAATAAATAAATAAATAAATAAATAAATAAATAAATAAATAAATAAATAAATAAATAAATAAATAAATAAATAAATAAATAAATAAATAAATAAATAAATAAATAAATAAATAAATAAATAAATAAATAAATAAATAAATAAATAAATAAATAAATAAATAAATAAATAAATAAATAAATAAATAAATAAATAAATAAATAAATAAATAAATAAATAAATAAATAAATAAATAAATAAATAAATAAATAAATAAATAAATAAATAAATAAATAAATAAATAAATAAATAAATAAATAAATAAATAAATAAATAAATAAATAAATAAATAAATAAATAAATAAATAAATAAATAAATAAATAAATAAATAAATAAATAAATAAATAAATAAATAAATAAATAAATAAATAAATAAATAAATAAATAAATAAATAAATAAATAAATAAATAAATAAATAAATAAATAAATAAATAAATAAATAAATAAATAAATAAATAAATAAATAAATAAATAAATAAATAAATAAATAAATAAATAAATAAATAAATAAATAAATAAATAAATAAATAAATAAATAAATAAATAAATAAATAAATAAATAAATAAATAAATAAATAAATAAATAAATAAATAAATAAATAAATAAATAAATAAATAAATAAATAAATAAATAAATAAATAAATTAATAAATTAATAAATTAATAAATTAATAAATTAATAAATTAATAAATTAATAAATTAATAAATTAATAAATAAATAAATAAATAAATAAATAAATAAATAAATTAATAAATTAATAAATTAATAAATAAATAAATTAATAAATTAATAAATAAATAAATAAATAAATAAATAAATAAATAAATAAATAAATAAATAAATAAATAATATTATAATATGCTTTATTGACTTTTTGATATACAATGGTTGTACATTTCGGGTCATAACATTTGTCAAAAATACAATTTAAAAAATACAATTAAAAAGGTAGGTACATATAAAAAGTAAACTAATTAAAACAAGACGAAAAATCATCAATGGAATAAAAACACTTTGTAAGTAAAAATTTTTTTGTGAATGAGTGAAATTGTTTGTCAGACATATGGCCTATATCATCACGTCTAAAATAATTCTTAAAATTGTTATATAGACTAGTGGGTAGCTTATTATTTCTTGTTAGGTTTATCCGAGAGAAAGGTACTACAAGATTACCCGCTTGCCTGGTATTGTAGTGATGAATATCAGAGTGTATTACGAATTTAGATTGATTTTTGTGGATCAGCATCAGCGACTCCAACAGATATATACTGGGCACCGGCAAAATCCTGAGCCTTATAAATAAGTCCTTGCATGGAGAGCTTCTAGGAGCCGCAGCTATGAGGCGAATAGCGGCCTTCTGTAAAATAAACGCTCTCCGCGCAGTACTAGCATTACCCCACAGGGCAATTCCATAGGTCAAGCAATTCCATAGGTCAAATAAATAAATAAATAAATAAATAAATAAATAAATAAATAAATAAATAAATAAATAAATAAATAAATAAATAAATAAATAAATAAATAAATAAATAAATAAATAAATAAATAAATAAATAAATAAATAAATAAATAAATAAATAAATAAATAAATAAATAAATAAATAAATAAATAAATAAATAAATAAATAAATAAATAAATAAATAAATAAATAAATAAATAAATAAATAAATAAATAAATAAATAAATAAATAAATAAATAAATAAATAAATAAATAAATAAATAAATAAATAAATAAATAAATAAATAAATAAATAAATAAATAAATAAATAAATAAATAAATAAATAAATAAATAAATAAATAAATAAATAAATAAATAAATAAATAAATAAATAAATAAATAAATAAATAAATAAATAAATAAATAAATAAATAAATAAATAAATAAATAAATAAATAAATAAATAAATAAATAAATAAATAAATAAATAAATAAATAAATAAATAAATAAATAAATAAATAAATAAATAAATAAATAAATAAATAAATAAATAAATAAATAAATAAATAAATAAATAAATAAATAAATAAATAAATAAATAAATAAATAAATAAATAAATAAATAAATAAATAAATAAATAAATAAATAAATAAATAAATAAATAAATAAATAAATAAATAAATAAATAAATAAATAAATAAATAAATAAATAAATAAATAAATAAATAAATAAATAAATAAATAAATAAATAAATAAATAAATAAATAAATAAATAAATAAATAAATAAATAAATAAATAAATAAATAAATAAATAAATAAATAAATATATAAATAAATAAATAAATAACAATGAATGAATGAATGAATGAATGAATGAATGAATAACAATGAATGAATGAATGAATGAATAACAATGAATGAACGAATGAATGAATAAAAATTATAAATTAGTAAGATTTTTAGGTTTTGAGATTCCAGAATTATATTTATTTTTTTAGTTTTAGTCCTTTGACAAGTTCTAGTTCAAGACTTAGTTCCTAGTTTCGGTTCCTTGCATATGTTCGACCTTTGTTTTTGTTTAATTTATAGATATTATGGCATTCGTCATAGTCTCATTTATATATATATATATGTTTTAATCTTAATAAATGTATATAGAATCTACACATCTACTTAGTTTTTAATTCAGTGAGAATTAGTTTTTAATTCTTATAAGCAGTCAAGATTATGTTCTCATTCCTATTTATGTACCTTGTCACCATGTTTATTTTATTTGTACCTACTTAAGTTTAAAGATACCATAAATAATAAACGTCGAAATTTCCGTATTTTTTCTATTGCACACCATTTCTGGCATTTTTTATCAGTTATTTTTTCTACACTTTTCACACCTATACCCCTAAGTTTGCCGCCGATTAACGTAAACCCCATACTAATCTGCAAACGACTTATAGGACATATTATACAGAAAAGTATCAGCTAAATAGATAGCACCACGAAGTAATTGCTGAACTATGACCAAATTTGAGATTTTCTATGGCAAAAATAAAAATCCCACCAAAACAAAGAGCCATATGACTATGAAAAGTAGAATGTGTACCATTTTCATTAAGCATGTTTGCGGCACCCTGTAGCTATATATGAAATACTCATATTTCACTACATCGTATTGTAGTATGATAGACGCTAAATGGCTCATCTATTTCACATCTCGAGAGATCATTAAGCCATTAACTTGTACTTATCATTGAAAAGTCATTTGCCGTTATTGTCACAGACGCATTAGTACATCTGCATTCACTCTCATTATGATGATTGTACTCAGTCGATATCAATTAAATTCAGAAATAATGATAATATACCTACCAGTTATAGTACTGCAATCTAAGAACTATCGTAGACCTTTTCGATAACGTAAATTTATAAACGTAAAAATTTGGAATCTATAATATATACTGTCATATTATTTTTTATGTTTCTTTCATTTTATGAAAATTATTTAATTTCAAATTATTATTAGTATGTTAAAATATATAAACACATTACTATATTTATTTGAGTTAAATGCCTGCTTCCATCTGTTGCTCCATATTTCATTTGTATAATATTGATAATTGTAATAATTAACTGGTGTTTTTGGTTCATTTGTAAACATTCAACGACAAGAGAGCTATCCTTAAGTAATAAGCATTTTAAGTTACGAATAACTAATGGAAGATCATTAATATATTAAGAATAGGAAAGGGCCCGAAGAAGATGCCAGTGGTATCCCCTAGTCTAAGAATATCGATAATGTTTGTTGTAAACAATTACGGTATTAATGTAGATATTATGTGTAAATAATAAACATATGAATAATCAATGGAAGATAATTAACAGTTAACACTCGGAGTAGTTTCCACAAACACCAAAACACTTTCACTTCACTCGACGCGCGTTTCGCCAACCAAGTTGGCATCATCCGGAGACGATTAAAACTAATCTTAAACTAAAAATCTACCCTATTTATACTATTTATGGTGAAATCATTAGTCACGCTTCAATGATTAGTTGCTAAGCAACGCGTAAAGCCGGCT
>CAXKVY010007188.1:0-22213 GCA_964058915.1 Tetropium fuscum | reverse complement strand
AGTATGATATCATGATTTGTATATATATATATATATATATATATATATATATATATATATATATATATATATATATATATATATATATAAAGAGTAATAAATAAATAAGTGTTCACCTGGCATTGTGAACTGGCGCCCATATTTAGAAAGAGTCTACAGAATACATAAGAAATATAACAAATTCCACTCCATTAATCTTTTAATCTTAACCTATTTAAGCTATCTATTCAATTCTCTATTAATAGCAATATTAAAATTTAAAAAAAATAATTAAAATATAAAATACAATTTAAAATCAAATAATAATAATCATATATAACAATTAGCCCATACCCAATGTTAGGCACAATATATAACATTTATTAAAATTGGCAACTTCTGTTCAAAATTAACGCACCATTATAAATTTACCGAAATTTTGTTGCTCTGTTTTTCGTAACCTGGAGTCCAATATCAATGATTTTTTTTTGCGTTGTAGGTTTGTTTCCTGAGAATGTCACTATATTTCTTGTTTTTGATAAATATCGTATCGTAGATATCTCCATAATAATAGAGATCATAAAGTGAATAATAAAGGGAAATATTAAGGAAATATGGGGCTACAATTTGATTTAAATTGCGATATGTTAGTTACTGGTGATTCCCACAGGGTGTTTAACGAAAATTTACGAAAAAACACACTATTTTTATCACGCCCGGTATATACCCAAAGTTAACGTTTTGTCAAAAACGAGAAGTAGGTATGCTGACATTCTCAAGAAACAAATCTACAAATGCAACAAACGTTAGATATACTGTATATTGTTAGAAGATATACTGTATATTGGTAAATCATTTGTGTATTTTATCTGGCGATTTATTTATTTTTGCTTTGTATTATGATATAATTATTATAAATCTGGACATTCATATCTGTTAAACAAGATAATTAGTTCTTGTTTATGAATTTTTCTACAATAATCTTGTTGTTGAAATTATGCCGGATGCGCCAGTAATAAATAGTGTAGGCATTTAAAGTTTGCAGCAAAAGGCTTAACTGGCATATTATTTTGCTTATTATTACAGTTACGTTGAGTAGCGAAATAAGAACTGATAATGATACAAATGTTCATGATGAACTTTTCATTTCAGAAGAAATTTTTATTTACATACTTCTAAGATGTTCAGAAAACATTTTGTAAAATATTTCTATTAGCTCTAGTAGTAACAAATGTTGGAAGAAACATTCGCGCCTTGGCAGTTGTTTTATGTCTTCCCAACAGGACGTAAATATATTTTCCTATAAACCACCCCTGCGATGAAATAGTCCCAGGGGTGGTATAAATATACCAGCCATATAATTATGAATTTCGTTTACGTTTGCCGATACCGTATACATTAATTTCATCATTGTCGGTCTAAATTAAATGTATTGACCTCAAGTTAGTTACCGAGTTTCGAGTTACTTTAGAGGTTAGGCAGAAAGAAAAGGTTACTGACGCCCAAGGATTGCAAAGATTGCTATGAGTTATAAAATTTCATTCTTGTGGAAATTACAACAAAATTTGCATGTAGATTACATCTCACACCTCAAATATTGATTTAAGAGTTCGGCGCTTATAGGGTAGGAAAACCGGGCAGGATCAATACCATCATCCTTTCAAGGGTCCAGCATAATTGCTTCGAGATGACAATGACATCAAGCACTTTAATAGAATCCATTAATAAGTGATCATAGATACATAGACTCATTAAAATACATTCGGGTTTAATCGGTTAGAATTAAAAAGCCTCGGTATTAAAAAATATATGAATTGAAATTTGAAGAAATTACTTTTGACGACTAATAAAAATTATAGTCATGACGCATCGGTTAACCTGTTTTTTGCGAGTTATAAAATATACGCGCGCCACCCGAACTCTTGATTATATTTCCAGCAGCTAAATTATGCTATATAACTTTACAAATTGCCCGACTTTGCATAAAATCCATTTGGATAATGGAATTGAAAGGAATTATACTAGTCATATAACTTTTCTTCGGTCTCCCAAATTCAAAATAAGTTTTTATATTCTTCCTTGAAGCGGAGTCTGTGGGGGCGAAGTTACTAAAGAAACTCGTAACATTTGTCGGGATTAAGGCATACTTATTATCACTCTAATATGAAATGCTGTCAGAATGTTTTCTGTATTCTTTAATGCTTACAAATTCACAATTCTAAAAAGTCGTTATACAGTTTTATAGTTGCGTGTAAAAATTGGAATAAATATCGACATTTGTGGAAAAGTCCTAGACACGCCGATGTTGTTTTGAAGAGGCTCATAGTATTTCAATTTTGTTGCAGTTAAATTGCATTTAGATGTATCCAGTCATTCGCAAGTTTTAACTTTAAATGGACGTAATTCTATATTTATTTGGTAAATTAATACATACAATACAATTAAGACTTCTTACTCCATGTAATTATATAAAATAAATATATTATTATAATTATTATCATTAGCATACGTCATTAGCTTAAAAACAAAAACCTATTAAAAATGGCACATACAAATAGATGGGCCTCTCTAAAATAAATTCGTTGTGTCGGGGACTTTTCTACAAAAGTGGATATTTCTTGTCGAATTTATTCCAACCTTTACACGCTCAAGTGATTAGATGTAGTTAGATATTTAAAATATGAGCTAATGACGTTCTATCAGTGTACAAAAATTGATAATTTCATAACAAGGAAAACCAGCGCGCATAAAAGCAGTTTGACTTTGAACTTTGGGATTGGAAACATACTCATAAAAGCATATCTCTATGGCCTAAGACTAACCTAAATCATATCTGGACTTATTATACTGCTTTCATCTCATTTTCTGAGTTCCGCAGTTTCTCCTTCTGTTTGCGCGGATCCTAGTGATAGAATTTACTGGCCAGTACCCTGAAGGGCGAACTGCCATGAAATAATGCTGGAGATAAGAATGTCTCTCATAAAATTGGTAATAACTTTGTGCAATAATCCTCTCTTGAGCTGAAAAGTCGACTTTTCCAAGGACGGAAATGCCTCAAATATTTTTATTTTCTGTTCCGTTCAAACGCATATGAATAATGTGGGATTCGATTTTAAGTATGTCAATCATCGAACTTCTGTGAGTCTATTCTATGAGTACTATATGACTATGACCTATGTCTTGCATGTTATATAATAGAAGAAAATATTGGGAAGGTCTCAAATAATGTAAATAAAAATAAAATTGATCAAATATGGTGAAAATATGAATATGTGAATAAAATAAAACTAGTTAAAATGAAACTTGCAAATTAAGCAAGTATCTTACCTTAATTTCTAGATTTAAAATAAGCTAACTATAAATAAATCAGTCGTACAAATAGATAATAATAATTATCTGGCTTAATCAAATTACTTGTCCAACAATCTATCGCATTCTAAACTTCTGTTTATATTTGACAGTGTGCCGGGGTTCAGAAACATTTAAATCAAGTGGAAATTTATGAGTCTACAACCTCACAACTCGTCTTCGTCTTGGTAGCTCGCACCAAGAAAAACACCAAAAACTACTGTATCTATGCCTATGTGACTTTATTATCACACAAATGAAACTTAACTCGAATAATATGTACTTTAAATGATAAAAATATGTATGTAAAATCAGTAATTATAATATTAAAATGCTGTACATATAAGTAAACAATTTCTCGTATATCAAATGATACTTTACAATGCAAAATAAAATAAAAAACGATACCAAAACTACCAAATAAAAAACGATTATAGCAGGTAAAGTATGCCAGGCAGACTTTTTCTTTATTAACACTATTTGTTAATGATTCTAGTTTATTCATACCATAATTTTCAGTGGGATGAATATGAACAATTATCTGGAGTACGTCAAGGCTCTATTCTGGAGCCACGTCTTTTCGTCACTGCCATTGGTGATATAATAGAGAGTCTAGTCTTTTCTCTTTTAAAGATGTGCTTAAACAAATCTTAACGTGTGCTGTCACTTTAATTTGAATCCAGGTAAATGTAGTGCGATCACTAATATATGAGAAAACTTGATCATTTAATATGAATACCAATGCATTACTTTCAGTTGACCAGATTATATCAAGGATCTAGGAGCGATAATTTCGACTAAAAAAAATCAGGGTTTTGCAATTAGGAAGTAGAGGTAGATATAATTAGGGGTTGGAGAGCACAAAGGTAAAAAGTGAGTTTATTCAGGCTAATAATGGAAATATTATGACAAAACGCTTGAATCTTAGGTCTACAAACACTTAACGAAATCCGTTCAAGGTCAGGAATTTGATGAGTAGGAATCCTCATTGAGTAACTACTCAAACATCTTATTTTTTAAGGAAACTCTATATTTATTTTAGGATTTACGTTTAACCAATTTGTGCATATTTTAGTGACAAAAATTGTAAAATAATTCTCAAAGGAAACACAACTCTACTGCTATCCTTAATTCCCTGCTACAAAGCTTCTCCTAAGCCTTTTATACCTAACAAGCATTGACAGCATTTAAAATTCACCTTTTCAAATATTTCGTATCAATTCAGAAAAACATTGTATAATATACACATATGATTGTCTTTTCAAACTCCTGCAGTATCAACCGGTAACCCTGTTTGCATCCGTCTTCATCCACCCACTCGTACATTTTCCAGGACACGAACTTCAGAACTATTCATAACCCCAGCGTCACCGAGCGGTGTTGAGGTAGCGACTTTCCCGAAGAGTCCCGGGTGTTATGCGGGTGCTATATCGATTCGCAGGTCGAACTTTGACATTTACCAGAGAGGCCCTGACGTCAACCGCGCTCCGGAGTGCATCTTCCTGCAGGATAACCGGACGTACGCCGCTCGGCTTCCTGCTGTTTTTGCCCTACAGAGTGTAATTGCACCCATCACTCCCACGCCGCGGTTCTCCGTAAAGGTCAAGTTTGCACGCGAGATATTCCTTATTCATTCGCATGAGATTACTTATTAACTAAAACGTGGTGGTTATAGCGTCGAGCGCATAGTGTTTGAGTAAACAGGCTTCCTGACATATATAATAGACAATTTTGGAATTTAAAGAAGAATACTTGAAAAATTTATCTATCTCTATGCTCTCTCTCTATGCTCTCTCTCTCTCTCTCTATATATATATATATATATATATATATATATATATATATATATATATATATATATATATATATATATATATAGTTATATTATATAAATATCGAACCAAAATGGGTTGGCCAATATGTAATGAATTGAAATTTATTTTAATATTTTAATTGCATTATATATTGATTATAGATATATTTTTAGATAATGACAGATTATTTATTAATTTGATTTTATTAATTTGATTATCTATTAATTGAATAGTTTGAAGATACTTACTTTATTTTAGCCTACACTTTGTACTCATTATTATATGGGCCAGCTCACAAACTAGTGAACAATGTTGAAAATCTTTATCTCTTTGTATGTCTGTCACTTTTGCAGTTAAATATATATATATATGTATATATATATATATATATATATATATATATATATATATATATATATATATATATATATATATAAATATATATATATATATAATATATATATATATATATATATATATATATATATATATATATATATATATATATATATATATATATATATATATATATATATATATATATATATATATATATATATAATTTAAAGGCTTTTACAGCTACCTTAAAATGAAATGTTAAATCAGAGCATGGAAACTCTTACTCAAAGTAGAGTTCAAAGTAGACTAATTCCTGTTTTAAAATAGTTCTATCTACTCATTTGTTTTGAGATTGTAAAATTTAATTTATGCTCAAGAAATTAATATTGAATTTTATAATGATTACTTCGTGAAAATTATTGAATGTATGAAAATTATTATTATCAGTTTTAAATTAATCTTGGAAGAAAAGAGATTGATTTGAAATTTTAACTAATACCTGTATTTATTTATACGTGATTGCTGGATGGGAGTTCAATAATATTGAATAGAAATAAACTAGTCTATTATTACCTTCTGGTTGTACTATTTTACAACCTTGAAATCCTCATTTGAATGCGATGAAACTGCTGCATACGTATCTAGGATACCCTAGATACTATTTTACGGCTTGATTACAAACACAGCTTCTTGAAATTCATAAAATTTTTATGACATAACACCTTCGATACAGGCGATTATTGTTATGCTTAAAATTTTAACATTTACTTATTATTATTAATTTCTTGGAGAGAAATCTAAAGAACGTGGCTACCTCTTTAAGTGCCGTGGTTGAACTCTTGGCATTATTTAAAATGTCTTTGGTTTTAAAACATTACTACACATTTTTAACTTAATGTCTAACACCTAACACTACACCTTTTTAACACTTAAACACTACACACAACTACTTAATTTTTTTTGGGGATATATACATAAGGATTACGCGTCAGGCATGGTGAACACGTTAAACTACATATTGTGATTGCATGGTTATGACATTATTATTTGTAGTGAAGGAAGTCTAGTATATGAAACAAAACAACACTTCCTTAGTGACATCACCGTTCTTTAAAATAACATTCCCTTCCAGCACGTATTGTGATCATTAATCATTTTTAGATTTTTACAACAGATAGTATCTAAAACATCTCACATTATATTTAGAGCACAGTTTTTAACACTTCATTTGGTTAACTAGGTCAGTCATTATACGACAAATGAAATCTTTGATAATTCATGATATGACATGTCGAAGCTATTTGTGTAGTCTTTTTAATTTTCTGGCGATTTAATTTAGTTATTAGCAAAACAAAGTGTAACCTATAAAATTGTAATATATATATATATATATATATATATATATATATATATATATATATATATATACATATATATATATATATATATATATATATATATATATATATATATATATATATATATATATATAAATATATATATATATATATATATACATATATATATATATATATATATATATATATATATATATATATATATATATATATAAATATATATATATATATATATATATATATATATATATATATATATATATATATATATATATATATATATATATATATATATATATATATATATATATATATATATATATATACATACATATATAGGTATATTTTTTTTCAGACAAAAGGTTCGTGTTTTTTGACGTAAAATCGATTACCGATGTGACAAATAGGAGTCTCGACTAAACTAAAAAAAACTAAAGCTGACCTTGAACCCTCCATTCAAGGTCAAAAGTATCAGTGGCGTCAAACTTGAACAGTTTGACGCCACAGTTTGACGCCGTTTCAGACAAGTTTTAACAGTTTGAACAACTGTTAAAACTTGTCTGAAATATTTTCCTTGGAAATGCCATTCGCGATTTGTATTCATCCTGATAAATTAAAATGGGACACCCTGTATATTATATTTTAAATAGATTTTACATCCGATGTAATTTTATTATTTTTGGTGATGGGTATAAGGGCGAGTTGAAAATTGCACTAGTATTAAACTATAGCGGTAATACGAGAACGCATTTAAGAGAATTTTCATCAGAGAGGAACTGCAAATGAAAATAAAATTGGACGGTTTATTATAGAAGTAAAATAATTAAAAGCAATAAATATGAATCAAAGGTAACCAGAGAGAGGCGAACTCAATTTAAATAACAAACCACAAATTTAATTACAGCGAAGCTTGTTAGACACGGTTTTCGGAATACATGATCATTCAATTAAGCCGAGAATACCAAAACGCGGCTTGGTAAGATTAGAAACTCAAACGCGCATATACGTGTGTTCAAACACCAGGGTTTTGTGGACGCCACTAACGAGCTGTACATTAAACTCCAGTTATTTGTGCTATCAAAAGGTCAGAGATGAAATACAGATGTTTTTAGTGCAGTTTTCTTTTCACGCACCTCAAACAACATGTATTTCTGTTGTGTAATAATGAGCGTTTAGTATTTCCCTTCACGTATTAGTATTCTCTATAGCCTGCCGTCATGTGTGGGTGACAGGGTATGTAATTTTACTCATGCCAGCATATCTGTCCCGGGTGTCGCGTTTCGCGAGCAGGTAACGGGTTTATCTGTCGCTCTGATTTATTCCATCTCTCTTCAGGATTACAGCTGACAAATGGAAATATGTAGATGGGTATATATTCCCTCATAAATATAAAATGTTTACGTCTCATATACCTATATACTGGGTGTTTTAGTATTGAAATTACTACTGCGCGCGTGTATATGCAGCAACAGAATCTGTCGAGGCTACGGAGTATAACATATACATTACTAAGGCTAAGGAGTAAGCACTTATGTTGCCGTGCTAGCTGCCGGTCCGAATGTTGTTCACATAAAGCATTCGGGTAAAAGAGATATATGTAGTAGATATAGGGACTCCAGTTACTAGAGGAATATATTCGTTTTTTAAACGCCGAAATAATTGAAGAGTTGCGTGTTTTATTATTTATTGTTGTGACTGAAATTTTATAAATACATTAAGAAAATTATCTATTAATATTTACATTAATAATTAATAACAATAATTATCAAATGTAGATATATGATATACCGAGTGTAATATTTGAAATTTGAAATGAAATTTCTTGGAGAGCTTGGGTTCACCATGAGAAAGGAAGTTTTAAAAGTCCCTATTAATCCCATGTGCGCTACAAAAGTTATTTGGGGTCAAAGGTCACTATTTGAGTTTTATCAAAAGTACCTCAGACCAAAGTTGTACATCTTAAGATTATCTACAAAAATAGTCCTTATAATTTTTTTCTAACCATTTCACCATTTCTGAGATATACACGTTATGATATATACACGCATACACGTTATACATGATATGCACATATATGCCACGTATGTAGGTACATTGTCAGGCACTTAACACAAGTAAAAATGCCTATTTGTGTCTGTATAGAAAAATATAATGCAACAAACACAACAATTGTAGTTGGTAAAGATGTTGATTTGTTAATACTACTCACTGCAAAGACTGAAATTATTGATTAAATTCTTTACTTCCTGAAACCTGGAAAAGCTCAACGGCGAACAGAAATATATTTTTCACAAAGTTTATCTGTTTATCCAAAATGCCAAAAGCATATTTTATTTTTACATGCATTAACCGGCTGCGATACTGCAGCAATGTATAGAAGGGGCAAAACGTCAGTAGTAAAATTATTCGAAAAAAAAAATTTGCTTGACCGCGCAAATGTATTTAAAGAAACTGATTCTTCTCCGCAAACAATAATCACAGCAGGATTTGATTCTTCTTGCTGTTAATGGAGCTCTATGGAGAAAAATGATAGTCTAGATAAATACAGATATTTAACCTTTGTCAAAAATACTCGACACAAGAAGCAAGTACAATTATCATGTCCCCCAACATCGCTATCTGCTATTCAACACTTGTATCGAGTATTCTATCAAGTTCAGACATGGCTACGCAATCAACTTAACCCAGAAGACTGGGGTTGGAAATTCATAGATAATACTTTGTAACCGATTCAAAGTTTACTGCCACCCGCTCCAGAAAATCTTCTTAATTCTATTTTTTGCAATTGCAAAAAAGGATGCAGTGGCAAATGTGGCTGCAAAAAAGTAGGATGTCCAGCATGTCTTGCTCAAATGTCCAATTAAATACGACAGAGGAAGATTCATGTGATTTTTATGAAGAGACAACTGATTCATCTTTATTTGAAGAATTGATGAACATCCAGCAAGAGGAAGAAGAAGAAATCGAACAAGACATGACTGTTGAAGTAGACGTTGAAGAGTATGAATCACATTAAAATATCAAAAAAAATCAAAACTACAGTTAAAGTCAATATCCAATATCAATATCAATATTCAATATGCATTTCCAAAAGTATTGTCATAGAAAATTACATTATAATAGTTCATGGAATAGGCCTACTGGTGAAACTACATCTAAAAAAAAACACGTCGAGTGCACTACCTCACAGTTGGCGTGGAAATGTATGTATATCATGTATAGCGTGACTCTTACAATCGCGATATCTCAGAAATGGTGGTGAAAAAAAATTATAACGACCATTTTTGTAGATAATTTAAGATCTACAACTTTGGTCTGAGGTACTTCTTCGATAAAACTTACCGTTTTCGAAAAAAATTCAAAAACCTCAAATTTTGATCTTTAACCCCGAATAACTTTTGTAGCGCATATGGGATTAATGGGGACTTTTAAAACTTCCTTTCTCATAGTAAACTCAAGCTCTCCACGAAATTTCAGCTTTCCGGGAGATTTTGTTATTTCATATGTCTAGATTGACCGGACTAAAATGCTGAAAATATCTATAATCCTAGTCACAAGTAATTGGACTACAAGACCATTATATGCATCTGCATATTTTCAATACGCTTAAGATACTTACGAAAGATGCTGATTTTTTTTGAAATTCATTTTTCGAATTGAACTGAACGTTGTTGAATTGCATGAACGCATAAGTAATTTCGCGAATAGACCTGTGAATTGGTCTACTTGCGATCTAACACCCCGAGAATACTACGCTACTCTACGCCAATAAACTACAGACGATGGAAGTCAGGGAAGCCAACACGCGCCGCGTTATCGTACGGCCTTAGATGCTCGAAAACGTAGTCAGAAATTAGACTTCCAGTAATATGCCCGAAATATATTTAAGCAATAAAGGCATTAAATTATTTTTCCAGTAAAGTCAATACCGTGGCAATTACCAGGATGTGTTTTATTTTAAAGTTCTTTATTATAAAGGCCATTTATGTATTATTTCATTTTAAAGTTCTCTGGTTGCCTGAATTAGGTACTAAAAAAATAACTGTTGGATTTAGTAAAGCACACCTTTATCATCGAAGGACAAATATATTAACAAGTGTAGATATGCTGACACTGTTTTATTTGTTACCTCGTTACTAAGTATACAAATCGACCTTATTTGTGTAAAAAATATAACCAGGTTAGTGCTTGTACGAAGTTATCTGTAGTTTTAGGTCATGTTAAATGCATGGTGGACCTAGACGTACAGAACATGTATTTGACAGATTTATTTGTAAACAAAATGTTAAATTAGACTGGCGACTTTATGGGACATGTATAAGGCTATTCGTTATATTTAGGCCACCCCTTATATAGTTATGTTTGACAATAGAAAAAAATGCAAGAAAGTTGTAGGAGTGTAACTGGATCCCTTTAATAAGTTAATGGAACTGCAGTGGCGTGCACAAATTGAGGAGAAAATAAAAATAATATTTTATTAAATGGAATTATTTATGTATAAAATTTGTATGTGTTTCGCACAGTGCGTGAAGAAATTAAAATGTAAGTGCGTTATATTTGGATATTTTTTGGATTTCTAGGGACGTCGTTCTGTGCTTAAATTAAAGCTAAAGTCCATACCATCAATGTTGGCGTGCACTTGATCAGGTACTGCACGAGGCAAGGACATGTGAATTAATTGGTGCGTTTTATTTGCATAAATTATAGATAAACCCCTATTTAACGAAACGTCACTGGATAATATATTGTATGGCCTTGAACTAATTTGATTCAGAAAACTCCGTTGATCACGTGCACGATGGTATGGACCTTAATTACATTCACTACAACATCTTTCCCTATCTCTCTACCCGTAAAATTTTCCCTCATTTCGGGGACGAAAGTTGGGGAATCTTAAAATTGTACTTTTTTGGAAAAGAATTGCCAATTTTTGGAGGGCTCTATCTTGGTAAATACCTATTATACCTACAGAGCATATAAAATACTATAAGTACGTACCATAAAATGGTTTATGAGCAAACCCATAGATTAGAAGATATAGTGAAGAGTGCTACGTTAGCTGAAAACAAGATGAAAACTTGCATATAGGTACCTACACTACCGGTAGTGGACCTAACAACATATTAAAAAAAATCAGAACTAGCCGTTAGTTTGCGATTTTAATGTAGTATATGACTGGCCTATTTTATTAAAATAAATATTGTGACTTAAAAATCAAAATTTATGATAAATAAATATCTTACAAAATCACATAAAAAACATTTAATTAGAGCTTCAACGTAAAGACGAATTCATAATTCCATAATTATCATTTTAGTATATACCTGAGCATATAAGAATATCCCTACATGCTAAATACCTCTATCGTTTAATATTTGAAGATAAATATTAATATGGTTCACGATAAATGAACACAATTATGTAAAAACGTGATATTTGTGCAAACATTATTACCCATATATCTACCTAATTATCGTGATTATCCTAAACTGGTTATTGGATATCCTCAAAAACGTATAATTATGCTAAATGAAATACACACTTTATATACACACTTTATATAAAGCAAATTAAAGTTGTATTTCATTAAGCAGCTAAATCTGATAGATGAGACAGCAAAATTTTACGGCACTCTGCAAATTGTACTCAGGCCTTTTTTGCAATAAACGTTTGTAAATTTTAGTTTGCTATTTTACATTGCAGTGGCATATAACAAACTGATTTTGAAGATTGTTATAATTGTTATAATAAGGTTATGTTTTTATCTCTGTTGCTTTTGGCAATTTTGAAACATTAATAGCCTAAAAAAGTACCTTCGATAAGACCCTATACAGCCTCACCATTTAAATTTTTTATATTTCCAGGATGACAGTGTTTCCCGTTGTCAAAATGTAGAAGGACACCCGGTACATAATAATGCTACATTGTATAGACATATACCATATTGGAACAATAACTTGCACTATAACGCACTGTAATATTTATTATCTACAAAATTGGTATAAACGGAGTAGAAAGATTGTGCTTTTCTATTTTATATCTAAAACTTTATACATAAATTAGAGGAAACGCTATATTAGGCAACATTTGCTGCATATAAAATGACGTCGTAATAAATATAATATTTTCTATCTAAAGCGACTTGTTGGTCGGATGTACGTAGGCTCGACGTTGCCTCGACCAATCTGTGTAATTAAATTCGATAACCAGGCTATCATCATTTACCTACTTTATTGTGCAAGTTCATATCGTCTGCATATAATAGGCAATTTACACCAACGTCGACTATAATATCATAAATCAAAATATTAAAAAATAACGGTCCTAGCACAGAGCCTTGTGGTACACCCGATGTAGATATAAATTTTACAGATTGTTGACTACAGTATTCAGTGTGGTGATGTATATTCTCGAGATGAGATTTAGAAAATAGCAATAAATTTCCTGAGAAATCATTTTTTTTTAAATTTTTAACATAAAATAGTGTAATAAAGTTGGCCAAATGCCTTAGTGAAGTCAGTGCATAAAATTTAAACTTGATTAATAAGAATAAGATTTCAAAAGATTTTGAGAAATTGTTGATAATCGTTATCAATCTGTAATTTTCAATATTATTTTTGTCACTTTTTTTATATATGTGAATTATTTTAGAACACGCCAATGAATCAGGAAATACATGTGATTTAACAGCCAAATTAAAAAAAATGTGAGGGGACTTCATCTCATCTTCAACTCATCTCATCATTTGGAAAAAATCCTTATTTATGTACTAGGGAATGTCCTGAGAGAGATGACTGTGACGCAGCCGATTGTAGTAGCAGTTGATAGGTTTCTCGGGTCCCATGCACCATTTTATCCCTGTGGGACTTGAGTAACTAATAATTGAGGATTACGGAATATACCTGGATACGGTATTGTAAATAATAAACGGCCAGGATGACTTGTATCAGCAGGAGAGCGTTGAAAATGATTCTGGAAATATGAATGTTATTCATAGTCACCTACTTTGCAACTGATATTTATATGACATTGAGTTATTGAGAACTACCTAACTAACTATTAACTATTGATACAGGTCCGTTGTTGAGAGGTTACACCAACTGTAAAGTTTTCGTAAAGTACCTAGGTCTATAAAAATACATATAAAATACAGCACAAGAAACTAGATTTTCGATAGATGTTATACTAATCTTAGATTGTGTTCCCGATTAGAACATTGTTTCAATGCTACAACTGCTTGTAACATTATGTAGGAATAGAAGAATGAATAGAAGTATCCTGCAATTTGATGTATTTTCACCTTCTTATTTCACATTTTTTATTTTCCATCTCTATCTTTGCTGCCGTCACCGCCATATGGAAATAGATTGCGAAAAAAGAGATATTTTTTAAGATATCTCTTCACTTGTTCTTACAGCAAAAATAGGAATGTAAGATATTAAAGAAAATTTTCTATAAAAAATCCCATTTTCATTCTAGCATAATTGAGGTATATGAAGTGCTTTTTCCTCAATAGCCTAATCCACATAATAATTGATAATGTGCATCTTCATCACAATTCCCAATGCTTCAGGCATATTATCACATCTATTGTCACAGAGCAAATTATAAAAAAAAGCGAGTCTGCTAGTACTCGAGACTGATGTGTAAATATCTCGTATGCGGTAACGGTATTTGCGGTTTTTTCATAAATATAATTTAATTTTTTTTATATTATATATATATATATATATATATATATATATATATATATATATATATATATATATATATATATATATATATATATATATATATATATATATATATATATATATATATATATATTACGTATGTATGTAGATAATTATATTTAGTTAATTGGTAATGACGTGGTTTAGAAAATTAATGCCATGACAATATTCCACCTACACCTCACCCTATATTTTAACTGCCACACGGGTCCTGAGTCCATTGTACTTGCCCTTGCATCATGTGCACGCTAACCGCCGCCCTAACAAAGCACCAAATGGTGCAGCCGTTCAAGCCCCGCTTTTCAAAGCAGGGATCGCTGGTTCGATACTCACGTCAGGACTTTTTTAATAAGGTAGGCAACACAACACACATACACACACACACACACACACACACCATGGAGGTTGGCGCTATAAACGCCATCTATCAGGTAGTAGCTGAATTAATTTAGTAGGTAGGTACTGTGCATGATAATTGATGGGTTATGATGTCACATCCGCTTTCACATTTCCGTCCTATTTCCCGAAATTTACCCTCATATCGCCGTAGTAGATGTTTACACATCAAAAAAAGTTGGACCTTCTGGAGCACGGGCTTGGAAGGACATCTTTTAAAGGAGGTTTAGGGAGGGGTGTTTTGTTGCGAACTGGGATTTGGAGATTATTGGGATACGGAGATCGAGTGTTACACATAAATAAGTCATCTCTTTTTTGGATTTCAATTTCGGTTATGTTTATTTTAATGGTGACCTCTAGGATGACGGATTTCCCGTGAATTCGGAGATTTGTGTTTTATCGGGGTTTGATTTTAGCGTCCAGTTGCTGCAGTGGGTTATTCATTTATTTTGTTCCTGCTTTATCGCAATATCGTGTCGTCCGCGTACAGAGCAAGAGCAGTCCTGTGGCCGGAGACGGTTGATATGACGCGAATGTCAAGGTTGGAATGGGTAGGTCGAAGACAGGAGCCCTGAGGGACACTACAGTTATTCCCGAGGGGTTGGTAGCACTACTGGATGACTGTCACTCGGAAGTAGTAGCCTGTAATATAGTTGTAATTATATGAGTTTATTTAGGCATTACTTTATATGTTATACGTTTAATGACTTATGGATATACTAAGTAGACAATAATATTTACAGCATTACTGCATTAGCAGTAATGTCATGTCCATAAAGTGAGCAGAGCAAAGTAAGCAGACATAATCGAAAATAGGTGGAGAATTAAAGGCCTATTGTCTATTGTCGTAGCGTATTGCTTCAAATGCTGCCCATACACCACTGTTATTGTATGTTAATGCTACTTAGGTGGCTAGGATAGATTCACTTTACCTAACAGAGCAACATCCGTATTTGCTAAAAAATGTTCCCTATGTCCCATTCTCAAACACTGATATCATGTGTTACATAGAACGTATCCTTTAAGCGATTTATTTAATACTAAAATTGTTACCAATACTAATACTAAACAATACTAAAATTGTTACCATTATATTATTTTAGTCGCAAAATATTGGCAAAATATTGTACTAAATTGTATATGTGTTAAATACATTTGATTTGAACCCCAAATCTGTATTGGTTGGTTAGTGTCACTCTTACAGATAAATGTAACAGTTTAAGAATAAAATCCGATTGCTTAATTTTATTGTTCGTCGAACTAATATTATTATTCTGGACAAACATGCATCCATAAGAGAACTTTCAGAAACACGTGTAAACATTTTTTGGGATTCCAGCCAACATTCTATAATAATTAGAGAATTAATTCAAGCACTTGTCAGGTCCTGCTATAAATATTCAGTGGTATAAAATGCTCTCTGGCAAGATGTGAATTTTTCTTTAAAAAATGCAACGCCTGTAGGTATTTTAGAGGCAAAAACAAACAGTTTTTACGTAATATTGTTTTCATTTTGCACGCCGAAATACCTAATAAGCGTAAGCCCTGATAAAACCACTATTAACATCCCGATAGGACTTTAATTATTTATTAGGAGTGTGTTTTGAATGCATTGCACAGATAACTGGAAGGTCAGGTAATGCACGTGTTGTGCACACGATTTAACTTAATAGAAAAGGGAGAGATCTATTTCTAGATAGAGGGTGATCCAATTAGGAAAAATACAATTGCGGCCTCAAAACGGATTATTGTGTAATTTAATGCTCTAGATAAGTACCGCAAAAACGTAAAGATAAATTACTATCTCGAGATCCTATTTTATGAAATCATATAGAAGCTATTCGGGAATAAAAGTATTTGGTGGCGCTGCGATCAGACGAGTAACGATCATCAGCGGATTGTTGTTTTGCTTATACAGAATAAAAGAGTTTATTAATTCGTTTTATGTACTTTTGAGTTACGTTTAAGTAGTTACTTTATTTTCTTACTTTGATGCTACTCCAAATAGTAGATGTGTGAGTAAAGGTGAAGAGATGTTGGACGTTTAATTTTATACAGTTCTCACACCACAACTGTTGAGCAAACAGGTTTAGACCTCGCTTTCACACCTGTGTATTTCTGAGGGAGCTCCCATGAAATTACTAGCAAACTGATCTTTGAGGAAGACAAAGTAGAAATATGGATATTCAAATGTCCATGCACCGCTGGATAGTCTTCTGCAAACTGCAAACTGCAAACAGATTGCTGCCCTGTTGAAGTGTACTATACTAGAATTTGCTTAAACGATATAGTGCTTCAGACAGTGTTTCAATGGCCAAGACGAAAGAAGACTGTGGTTTTGTTTTAACTGCAGAAGGTAAGGACAGCAGGTTTTGGGTCACTATCACGTTTAGAGGAATTCTATACAGGTTGTATCGTTATAGCTTCTAAAAAAAGACACATCGGCAAAAAGGCAAAAAGCAATTACAGATAATGCTATCAACAACTTTTTTTTTCTGCCACTTTCTTTTTCTCTCTAAGTGGGTAACATTTTTGCACTGGAAAGAATATAAGACATTGATGTGAAATATTATTAGTCGGAACAAAAATAATAATAAAATAATAATAATAATAATAATAATAAATAAATAATAAACACAGAATCAATACATACCTTATCTTATTATGGAAACAGATTGCCTTAAAAACATATTTCTCATTTAGCTTGCGACTTAGTACACCTTAGTGGAGCGGGTTCGAGTCCCACATAAGAAACAACTTTTCATTAGAAATATTAACCCCAAGAAGTGGTTGAGACTCCACTATAAACTTTAGGGCACAATCTCCTGATATACACTGCGCAACTTATTTAACGCACAACCAAAAAGTTAACTCAAATTTGACGTTATGTATTTTTGACAATTTTTGTTCGTTTTGGTCGATTTTTTTTTCAAATTGTAGGTTTTTCTCTTAGGAATATCACTGTCTTAGTTGTTTTGGTAAAACGAATGATTTTGATATTATATCAGGTGCTATAAAAATGTTATGTTTTTTTCCGAAATTTCAAAACGTCCTGTGGGCTATACAAGGTATTGCAAATTATTGCAATTATAGCCAATTTAAAGCCTCATGTTTTTTCTACATTTTCTTTTTTTATTCATTTGTTTATCTCTGTTACTTCACAAAGTATCCAATTTTTGAGTTATGATGAAATACATGAGGCTTTAAATTGGCTATAATTGCAATAATTTGCAATACCTTGTATAGCCCACAGGACGTTTTGAAATTTCGGAAAAAAACATAACATTTTTATAGCACCTGGTATAATATCAAAATCATTCGTTTTACCAAAACAACTAAGACAGTGATATTCCTAAGAGAAAAACCTACAATTTGAAAAAAAAATCGACCAAAACGAACAAAAATTGTCGAAAATACATAACGTCAAATTTGAGTTATCTTTTTGGTTGTGCGTTAAATAAGTTGCGCAGTGTAGTTTGATGTTCGAAAGTTAATTAAGTGACATGGAAGACGATTAAAACATATTATTTTTATAAATAAATTGTATTGTACTAGTTGAGGAAATAAAGCAATGAACGTTTTGCTACTCGGAGGTATTTGGGGTCGCTGAACACCTAGATTATGACGGCAATGGTCTCCGAGGTACTTGGTGTACGGGGTGAATAGTATGAACGTCGTCCTCTGGAATTATCTTGTGTATTACATCATTTTTACCTGAATTATATTATATTATATTATATATTATATTATATATTATATTATATATTATATTATATATTATATTATATATTATATTATATATTATATTATATATTATATTATATATTATATTATATATTATATTATATATTATATTATATATTATATTATATATTATATTATATATTATATTATCCTTAATTATTTATTTAAATACTATAAGAAAGGTGTAGATTCAAAAGAAAAATACCAAGAATAAAATAAATATTACGATGTTGCGAAATAAACTTACTGAAGTAGGAATTAATTCCCTGCAATGTGTAGCTGATGCAAATAGAACCATAGTTATTACTGCATTAAAACTAGTAGAGGATATTAATAAAAAAGTGGTTGTTGTCACAGAAGATACTGATATGCTAGTTCTAGTCGCTGTCCTCACTCCAACCAATTCTGAAGTTTTTGTTCTGAAATGCAAAAATGCACTTTTCAAAATGAATTGATCAATTTAGTTCACAAAACTTGTAGACGCTCTCACGAATCGAAAGCACAAAACCGCATTAAGATCTATCTTACTGCTCACAAAATCGATAGTTAAGCAGTTCTTAGTGCTTTATTATTGACTATGCAATTGAGTACTTAAACATCCTGAATAAGTTTGGCTATATATCTACAATAAATAAGTTCACTAGACTACAAGAGAATACCAAATCATGTCTAGATCATGTATTTATTAAATGCCATGAAATAAGTAACATAGATTTTACCTTTAATAGATTTTACCATTTATAATAGAAGCAGATATCACTCATTATCCTATCATATTACAAATAGTTTTACAAACAATTAAAGAGTCAGAAAATATCTATCAATTATGTAGCACTACTAACTATAATAATTTGCATAAATGTTTTCACGAAATCTATTGGGAATCAGTTTATAATGAGCCAAACATTGACACTGCAAGAAACAAATTTATTAATATAACAATGGAAACTGTTGACAAATGTACTACAATAAATAAAAATAAAAGAAAATATACAAATAAATCAACATGGATAACTAATGTTTTAGTAACTTCTATTAACAAAAAGAATGATATGTTCACAACATTAAAGAGAAATCCCAATAATATAGAACTAACAACACAATAAATTAATTATAAAAGCTAATCACTAGGGTTAAATAGACCAGAGTTTAATAGAACAATTTTGACTTTCCACTTTCCGAGTTTCCGCTTACTAAACTATTTGACTTTAAATCCGAATTTACTGTATGAAAACCTTCCGGAAACTGCATAATTTCGGCTAAGATTGTCGCACTAGCCCTCGTTGGGCGGGACCAGGGATGATCTTTCATCCTCTTACATAATGTCAGGAAACTATTACCGTACGCTAATGACATCTGGTTGCAAAATAGTAACTAAAAATTTTACATGACATTTCTGAGATGCTCTTTCTGCATTAATTAGTTAGCTGCTTGGCCATTTTTCCCATATCGGAATCTATAAATTAAGTGACACTTCTAACTGCCGCTAACCCAAGGAATAACAATTATTTATGATTATGGCGAATCTTTGTTGAGCCGCTTATGGGTAGCCCCGTTTAGTGACACTAGGACAGTGGATTTTAGATTTCTTACTTTTTGGTCGTTACACATCTGTTTACTCTTTAAGTTTTGAAATTTAGCTGTGATCGTACTTAAGAGAAAACACAATACAATATTAAATGTGGACCTTCTTAGAATTCCTTGAACAATAAGCAAAGGACAAACCAATTTTTAGGTCGCTATTACTTCCCGAACATGAGTTATGCCTGAACTTTACCATTTTGTTACAAAACCGTGTATATATACTTTCAACAGCTAGGTCTCGTAAAGTAACATCACACTCCAGCACTTGATCACATACAAATATTCAATATTCATACATAAATTGTCCTCATTTGGTTTTTCCGCATTCTTCTTGTACTTTTTTTTTTCGAGCATCTATAAAAGAAGGAGTGTTCTTCCTTTATACACAGGGCAAATTTAAAGAATAAACAGCGAATAATATCAACCGTGGACTGATTGTACCTATATATAATGACCACTTGTAAATAATTGCCAATTTATATGAGCAATTTAACTAACATTTATAATATTTTGCTATTATTAGGTACTTCACATACCTACTTTTGTACTATAGGGCTCTGGCTTGAAATGAAGCGAATATACACGCATTGACGAAGTTATTGGTTTTCGCATTAACAATGTTTTTCCCGTGCTCTCCTCCATGATTTATTTTCTCAACAACGCCATGAGTATTGGTAATAAAAACAAACCCTACTGATTCTTTCTTGGGAAAAAACTGAAAATGAATTGTCATATTTTTCCTTGATTGGAAATTGAACACACAACAGTTCGTGTTATGCAGTGTGTTCTTTGGCATAATGATTAATAACAATTAATTAACAGATAAATTAAGTGCCAACAAACACTCACACCCACGTATCTAAATAAAAGTAAACAAAAACTTCGATTGTTTCAAGTTTAATGTTGGCCGCTAGGGGCGAGCAGACGGCTTAAACAGCCAATAACAAAATTCTTTGGAATTGAGAATTTCATAAAATAGCAAACGCTATACTGATTAAATGAAATCCTCTTAGTCGCCAATATCATTAATCGGTTTTCTATGTATAGAGTATAAAATTCCAGGTTTGGTTTTATTTTTAGTATGCTGACTGCCTGTTTGCGATATAATTTGATAGATACGAAAAATAAACAATAAATTAATCGAGTGGGAGATATTTCGGGGTTATTATGTTCTTGTGGGTGTAGTATGTCATGCAGTTAATTACATGTTGCAAAATCTGAACAAACAAAGTGATAATAATTAGTCATCTATGAAATTAAAAATAGGCCTGAAGGATAGACAAATGTCTCAACCCGAATTTGTTAAAAGTAGCCACATTGTAACCCATAGCTCAAAATGTATATATAAAAACACTTGATACAATAATTCTTCTAGAAGAAAACATTCGTCTTTATTTTCTTATTTACTTTATTTCTTAATTTATTTTCATTTTCATAGAAGGTTAACGAAGAGAATGGATTTTACAAGGGAATTTTTACAGGCCAATTTGGATATTTTCTTAACAACTAATCATATCAGTAAAGCTGGTGATAACTGAAAAAAAAATGGGTTGAAAAGTAAGATGGATATAGTCGAAGCTTCAGGCGCTGCAGTAGCTGAATTATTTTCGAATTATTCTAAGAAGAACCGAGTATTTAAAAACTGGTGCTGATCTAACTAAATTGGAGGGGTACTACTTTACCTACATTGCAGAAGCGAGCGAAAAATACAAATCAAGCAATTACCATTGTTATATGTTATACTATGTTAATAATGCTTAGAGAATAATGTAGGATATTAACAAAACTATAAAACCAATGAACGCAAACACAAGGAAAGAGAAGAGGAAAGGAACGAAATTTCCCTGGGCGCTCGTAACGTTTTGACGTCATTGGCGACGAGGCAACGTAAGCACGCGGATATTTCCATGGGAATTTC
>CAXKVY010007187.1:0-26185 GCA_964058915.1 Tetropium fuscum | reverse complement strand
AAAGTGAACGTAACAATAGATACTGAGAAATAGGAAGAGGAGTTAAAGTGGACACACATAGGAAAGATGGAACACAGACCAAGACGCAGGTGGAAAGAGGAGGTAGCAGCATTTGTGTTGGAAAATGAAATTATTATTATTATTATCATCATATGATTTTTCTGTGATATATGTACCTCAAGATCCTCACTTGGGCCCAACGCTGTTCTGTTCCATAAATTATACTCTACATAATGTTCCTGCCCTGAATGTATAGTTTGCATCCAGGCGTTCTTAGCGTAAATAAATCTATAAATTCCACTACCAAAGAAATGTTACACTAAAAATGCAAATTCCTTAAAGTACGGGATAAGGAAACATTTTTCACCATAATAAAATATTCAAACAATGTAGAGGCGTCGGAGATGCAATAATTGCTGAAAGGAAATACAATTTTCGTCGACTTGCGTGGGCATGGACTATGGAGATGTGATCCTCCTGGGGATTGTGAGGAAGGCCTCACGATTCCCTGGGCTTGTGGGCGTTTGCATTCACGTATAGCGTTTCCATCTATTCCTCTGGATTCCGAATAAATAATATATTCATAGCACATCGGAACGGATCAATCGATTTAAAACACCATCGTTTTATTTCATTCCTAGACAATCCAAATACTCATTAGATTAATTCGGTACGTTCTCCAGTTGGATTTAATTAAATTAGAGCGGTTTTCAATGTGCGTTTGCTAGTGAAAAGACTGATGAGATGTGCATTTTCAAAAAAATCCTATCTCGGAAACCGTTATCATTTGTGAACATTTGTTTTCATCAGAAACTCTCACTCCTTTAGGCACATTTTTCGTCTATTAATCATATATCTATCCTCAACCGTTCAAAAATTTTCTTTATGCTGAAATTTTCACCGTGGTTTTGGTACCTCACCTTGGTTTTGGTACCGCACCTCCTTTTAAGCAATCGACAAATTCTGTACTAAAAAAAACATGAGTGAGTGCTTATGACCACACGATAGAAGTGAAAACTTCTAATTTTCGAATTTTAAAATATATACTTTAACCGTCCGCCGTTTCTGTATAGTAAAAATCCCAATTTCCTTCTTAATTTTCAGCGTTCCGCTTTGTTTAAAAGCGGAACGCTGTAAGGCAACAAAGGCTTATCTAATTCCTTAAATTCCGATTTAATAAAGAGTCTATAAAAAAGAAGATGCACTTATACCGTAAGAGCACACAGCAATTGTCAGGGGATGCGGTCCCGGCTCCATACATTGTAAAAAGTAAGCATCGTTATCCTTATCTCCTTCCTGATTTAAGCAGAGGAAACATAAAGAATGCAACGCCCTCAATTTCAAAAAAGCTTCTTATAAAATTTTCCGCGCCAACTGCCACGAGAATGAGAACGCTAGTCTGTTACTTCACTAGAAATTTGCTTTATAGATATTTTATAGGAGCAATTTTGTTTAACAGAGGAGTGGGTGGCGAGACAACAATGAAGCCAATTTTCTTGGCGATACAACAAAGCGAGATGTTGAGAGAGACTTCTCAGATATAATATATACGTATTATTTTATTATTACTATAGTTACTATTATTTAGAATAATATGGAATTAACGGGGAACATATTTTAATTCACATGATAAGTATATAGTATGATATCATGATTTGTATATATATATATATATATATATATATATATATATATATATATATATATATATATATATATATATATAAAGAGTAATAAATAAATAAGTGTTCACCTGGCATTGTGAACTGGCGCCCATATTTAGAAAGAGTCTACAGAATACATAAGAAATATAACAAATTCCACTCCATTAATCTTTTAATCTTAACCTATTTAAGCTATCTATTCAATTCTCTATTAATAGCAATATTAAAATTTAAAAAAAATAATTAAAATATAAAATACAATTTAAAATCAAATAATAATAATCATATATAACAATTAGCCCATACCCAATGTTAGGCACAATATATAACATTTATTAAAATTGGCAACTTCTGTTCAAAATTAACGCACCATTATAAATTTACCGAAATTTTGTTGCTCTGTTTTTCGTAACCTGGAGTCCAATATCAATGATTTTTTTTTGCGTTGTAGGTTTGTTTCCTGAGAATGTCACTATATTTCTTGTTTTTGATAAATATCGTATCGTAGATATCTCCATAATAATAGAGATCATAAAGTGAATAATAAAGGGAAATATTAAGGAAATATGGGGCTACAATTTGATTTAAATTGCGATATGTTAGTTACTGGTGATTCCCACAGGGTGTTTAACGAAAATTTACGAAAAAACACACTATTTTTATCACGCCCGGTATATACCCAAAGTTAACGTTTTGTCAAAAACGAGAAGTAGGTATGCTGACATTCTCAAGAAACAAATCTACAAATGCAACAAACGTTAGATATACTGTATATTGTTAGAAGATATACTGTATATTGGTAAATCATTTGTGTATTTTATCTGGCGATTTATTTATTTTTGCTTTGTATTATGATATAATTATTATAAATCTGGACATTCATATCTGTTAAACAAGATAATTAGTTCTTGTTTATGAATTTTTCTACAATAATCTTGTTGTTGAAATTATGCCGGATGCGCCAGTAATAAATAGTGTAGGCATTTAAAGTTTGCAGCAAAAGGCTTAACTGGCATATTATTTTGCTTATTATTACAGTTACGTTGAGTAGCGAAATAAGAACTGATAATGATACAAATGTTCATGATGAACTTTTCATTTCAGAAGAAATTTTTATTTACATACTTCTAAGATGTTCAGAAAACATTTTGTAAAATATTTCTATTAGCTCTAGTAGTAACAAATGTTGGAAGAAACATTCGCGCCTTGGCAGTTGTTTTATGTCTTCCCAACAGGACGTAAATATATTTTCCTATAAACCACCCCTGCGATGAAATAGTCCCAGGGGTGGTATAAATATACCAGCCATATAATTATGAATTTCGTTTACGTTTGCCGATACCGTATACATTAATTTCATCATTGTCGGTCTAAATTAAATGTATTGACCTCAAGTTAGTTACCGAGTTTCGAGTTACTTTAGAGGTTAGGCAGAAAGAAAAGGTTACTGACGCCCAAGGATTGCAAAGATTGCTATGAGTTATAAAATTTCATTCTTGTGGAAATTACAACAAAATTTGCATGTAGATTACATCTCACACCTCAAATATTGATTTAAGAGTTCGGCGCTTATAGGGTAGGAAAACCGGGCAGGATCAATACCATCATCCTTTCAAGGGTCCAGCATAATTGCTTCGAGATGACAATGACATCAAGCACTTTAATAGAATCCATTAATAAGTGATCATAGATACATAGACTCATTAAAATACATTCGGGTTTAATCGGTTAGAATTAAAAAGCCTCGGTATTAAAAAATATATGAATTGAAATTTGAAGAAATTACTTTTGACGACTAATAAAAATTATAGTCATGACGCATCGGTTAACCTGTTTTTTGCGAGTTATAAAATATACGCGCGCCACCCGAACTCTTGATTATATTTCCAGCAGCTAAATTATGCTATATAACTTTACAAATTGCCCGACTTTGCATAAAATCCATTTGGATAATGGAATTGAAAGGAATTATACTAGTCATATAACTTTTCTTCGGTCTCCCAAATTCAAAATAAGTTTTTATATTCTTCCTTGAAGCGGAGTCTGTGGGGGCGAAGTTACTAAAGAAACTCGTAACATTTGTCGGGATTAAGGCATACTTATTATCACTCTAATATGAAATGCTGTCAGAATGTTTTCTGTATTCTTTAATGCTTACAAATTCACAATTCTAAAAAGTCGTTATACAGTTTTATAGTTGCGTGTAAAAATTGGAATAAATATCGACATTTGTGGAAAAGTCCTAGACACGCCGATGTTGTTTTGAAGAGGCTCATAGTATTTCAATTTTGTTGCAGTTAAATTGCATTTAGATGTATCCAGTCATTCGCAAGTTTTAACTTTAAATGGACGTAATTCTATATTTATTTGGTAAATTAATACATACAATACAATTAAGACTTCTTACTCCATGTAATTATATAAAATAAATATATTATTATAATTATTATCATTAGCATACGTCATTAGCTTAAAAACAAAAACCTATTAAAAATGGCACATACAAATAGATGGGCCTCTCTAAAATAAATTCGTTGTGTCGGGGACTTTTCTACAAAAGTGGATATTTCTTGTCGAATTTATTCCAACCTTTACACGCTCAAGTGATTAGATGTAGTTAGATATTTAAAATATGAGCTAATGACGTTCTATCAGTGTACAAAAATTGATAATTTCATAACAAGGAAAACCAGCGCGCATAAAAGCAGTTTGACTTTGAACTTTGGGATTGGAAACATACTCATAAAAGCATATCTCTATGGCCTAAGACTAACCTAAATCATATCTGGACTTATTATACTGCTTTCATCTCATTTTCTGAGTTCCGCAGTTTCTCCTTCTGTTTGCGCGGATCCTAGTGATAGAATTTACTGGCCAGTACCCTGAAGGGCGAACTGCCATGAAATAATGCTGGAGATAAGAATGTCTCTCATAAAATTGGTAATAACTTTGTGCAATAATCCTCTCTTGAGCTGAAAAGTCGACTTTTCCAAGGACGGAAATGCCTCAAATATTTTTATTTTCTGTTCCGTTCAAACGCATATGAATAATGTGGGATTCGATTTTAAGTATGTCAATCATCGAACTTCTGTGAGTCTATTCTATGAGTACTATATGACTATGACCTATGTCTTGCATGTTATATAATAGAAGAAAATATTGGGAAGGTCTCAAATAATGTAAATAAAAATAAAATTGATCAAATATGGTGAAAATATGAATATGTGAATAAAATAAAACTAGTTAAAATGAAACTTGCAAATTAAGCAAGTATCTTACCTTAATTTCTAGATTTAAAATAAGCTAACTATAAATAAATCAGTCGTACAAATAGATAATAATAATTATCTGGCTTAATCAAATTACTTGTCCAACAATCTATCGCATTCTAAACTTCTGTTTATATTTGACAGTGTGCCGGGGTTCAGAAACATTTAAATCAAGTGGAAATTTATGAGTCTACAACCTCACAACTCGTCTTCGTCTTGGTAGCTCGCACCAAGAAAAACACCAAAAACTACTGTATCTATGCCTATGTGACTTTATTATCACACAAATGAAACTTAACTCGAATAATATGTACTTTAAATGATAAAAATATGTATGTAAAATCAGTAATTATAATATTAAAATGCTGTACATATAAGTAAACAATTTCTCGTATATCAAATGATACTTTACAATGCAAAATAAAATAAAAAACGATACCAAAACTACCAAATAAAAAACGATTATAGCAGGTAAAGTATGCCAGGCAGACTTTTTCTTTATTAACACTATTTGTTAATGATTCTAGTTTATTCATACCATAATTTTCAGTGGGATGAATATGAACAATTATCTGGAGTACGTCAAGGCTCTATTCTGGAGCCACGTCTTTTCGTCACTGCCATTGGTGATATAATAGAGAGTCTAGTCTTTTCTCTTTTAAAGATGTGCTTAAACAAATCTTAACGTGTGCTGTCACTTTAATTTGAATCCAGGTAAATGTAGTGCGATCACTAATATATGAGAAAACTTGATCATTTAATATGAATACCAATGCATTACTTTCAGTTGACCAGATTATATCAAGGATCTAGGAGCGATAATTTCGACTAAAAAAAATCAGGGTTTTGCAATTAGGAAGTAGAGGTAGATATAATTAGGGGTTGGAGAGCACAAAGGTAAAAAGTGAGTTTATTCAGGCTAATAATGGAAATATTATGACAAAACGCTTGAATCTTAGGTCTACAAACACTTAACGAAATCCGTTCAAGGTCAGGAATTTGATGAGTAGGAATCCTCATTGAGTAACTACTCAAACATCTTATTTTTTAAGGAAACTCTATATTTATTTTAGGATTTACGTTTAACCAATTTGTGCATATTTTAGTGACAAAAATTGTAAAATAATTCTCAAAGGAAACACAACTCTACTGCTATCCTTAATTCCCTGCTACAAAGCTTCTCCTAAGCCTTTTATACCTAACAAGCATTGACAGCATTTAAAATTCACCTTTTCAAATATTTCGTATCAATTCAGAAAAACATTGTATAATATACACATATGATTGTCTTTTCAAACTCCTGCAGTATCAACCGGTAACCCTGTTTGCATCCGTCTTCATCCACCCACTCGTACATTTTCCAGGACACGAACTTCAGAACTATTCATAACCCCAGCGTCACCGAGCGGTGTTGAGGTAGCGACTTTCCCGAAGAGTCCCGGGTGTTATGCGGGTGCTATATCGATTCGCAGGTCGAACTTTGACATTTACCAGAGAGGCCCTGACGTCAACCGCGCTCCGGAGTGCATCTTCCTGCAGGATAACCGGACGTACGCCGCTCGGCTTCCTGCTGTTTTTGCCCTACAGAGTGTAATTGCACCCATCACTCCCACGCCGCGGTTCTCCGTAAAGGTCAAGTTTGCACGCGAGATATTCCTTATTCATTCGCATGAGATTACTTATTAACTAAAACGTGGTGGTTATAGCGTCGAGCGCATAGTGTTTGAGTAAACAGGCTTCCTGACATATATAATAGACAATTTTGGAATTTAAAGAAGAATACTTGAAAAATTTATCTATCTCTATGCTCTCTCTCTATGCTCTCTCTCTCTCTCTCTATATATATATATATATATATATATATATATATATATATATATATATATATATATATATATATATATATATAGTTATATTATATAAATATCGAACCAAAATGGGTTGGCCAATATGTAATGAATTGAAATTTATTTTAATATTTTAATTGCATTATATATTGATTATAGATATATTTTTAGATAATGACAGATTATTTATTAATTTGATTTTATTAATTTGATTATCTATTAATTGAATAGTTTGAAGATACTTACTTTATTTTAGCCTACACTTTGTACTCATTATTATATGGGCCAGCTCACAAACTAGTGAACAATGTTGAAAATCTTTATCTCTTTGTATGTCTGTCACTTTTGCAGTTAAATATATATATATATGTATATATATATATATATATATATATATATATATATATATATATATATATATATATATATATATATAATATATATATATATATAATATATATATATATATATATATATATATATATATATATATATATATATATATATATATATATATATATATATATATATATATATATATATATATATATATATATATATAATTTAAAGGCTTTTACAGCTACCTTAAAATGAAATGTTAAATCAGAGCATGGAAACTCTTACTCAAAGTAGAGTTCAAAGTAGACTAATTCCTGTTTTAAAATAGTTCTATCTACTCATTTGTTTTGAGATTGTAAAATTTAATTTATGCTCAAGAAATTAATATTGAATTTTATAATGATTACTTCGTGAAAATTATTGAATGTATGAAAATTATTATTATCAGTTTTAAATTAATCTTGGAAGAAAAGAGATTGATTTGAAATTTTAACTAATACCTGTATTTATTTATACGTGATTGCTGGATGGGAGTTCAATAATATTGAATAGAAATAAACTAGTCTATTATTACCTTCTGGTTGTACTATTTTACAACCTTGAAATCCTCATTTGAATGCGATGAAACTGCTGCATACGTATCTAGGATACCCTAGATACTATTTTACGGCTTGATTACAAACACAGCTTCTTGAAATTCATAAAATTTTTATGACATAACACCTTCGATACAGGCGATTATTGTTATGCTTAAAATTTTAACATTTACTTATTATTATTAATTTCTTGGAGAGAAATCTAAAGAACGTGGCTACCTCTTTAAGTGCCGTGGTTGAACTCTTGGCATTATTTAAAATGTCTTTGGTTTTAAAACATTACTACACATTTTTAACTTAATGTCTAACACCTAACACTACACCTTTTTAACACTTAAACACTACACACAACTACTTAATTTTTTTTGGGGATATATACATAAGGATTACGCGTCAGGCATGGTGAACACGTTAAACTACATATTGTGATTGCATGGTTATGACATTATTATTTGTAGTGAAGGAAGTCTAGTATATGAAACAAAACAACACTTCCTTAGTGACATCACCGTTCTTTAAAATAACATTCCCTTCCAGCACGTATTGTGATCATTAATCATTTTTAGATTTTTACAACAGATAGTATCTAAAACATCTCACATTATATTTAGAGCACAGTTTTTAACACTTCATTTGGTTAACTAGGTCAGTCATTATACGACAAATGAAATCTTTGATAATTCATGATATGACATGTCGAAGCTATTTGTGTAGTCTTTTTAATTTTCTGGCGATTTAATTTAGTTATTAGCAAAACAAAGTGTAACCTATAAAATTGTAATATATATATATATATATATATATATATATATATATATATATATATATATATACATATATATATATATATATATATATATATATATATATATATATATATATATATATATATATATAAATATATATATATATATATATATACATATATATATATATATATATATATATATATATATATATATATATATATATATATAAATATATATATATATATATATATATATATATATATATATATATATATATATATATATATATATATATATATATATATATATATATATATATATATATATATATATATATATACATACATATATAGGTATATTTTTTTTCAGACAAAAGGTTCGTGTTTTTTGACGTAAAATCGATTACCGATGTGACAAATAGGAGTCTCGACTAAACTAAAAAAAACTAAAGCTGACCTTGAACCCTCCATTCAAGGTCAAAAGTATCAGTGGCGTCAAACTTGAACAGTTTGACGCCACAGTTTGACGCCGTTTCAGACAAGTTTTAACAGTTTGAACAACTGTTAAAACTTGTCTGAAATATTTTCCTTGGAAATGCCATTCGCGATTTGTATTCATCCTGATAAATTAAAATGGGACACCCTGTATATTATATTTTAAATAGATTTTACATCCGATGTAATTTTATTATTTTTGGTGATGGGTATAAGGGCGAGTTGAAAATTGCACTAGTATTAAACTATAGCGGTAATACGAGAACGCATTTAAGAGAATTTTCATCAGAGAGGAACTGCAAATGAAAATAAAATTGGACGGTTTATTATAGAAGTAAAATAATTAAAAGCAATAAATATGAATCAAAGGTAACCAGAGAGAGGCGAACTCAATTTAAATAACAAACCACAAATTTAATTACAGCGAAGCTTGTTAGACACGGTTTTCGGAATACATGATCATTCAATTAAGCCGAGAATACCAAAACGCGGCTTGGTAAGATTAGAAACTCAAACGCGCATATACGTGTGTTCAAACACCAGGGTTTTGTGGACGCCACTAACGAGCTGTACATTAAACTCCAGTTATTTGTGCTATCAAAAGGTCAGAGATGAAATACAGATGTTTTTAGTGCAGTTTTCTTTTCACGCACCTCAAACAACATGTATTTCTGTTGTGTAATAATGAGCGTTTAGTATTTCCCTTCACGTATTAGTATTCTCTATAGCCTGCCGTCATGTGTGGGTGACAGGGTATGTAATTTTACTCATGCCAGCATATCTGTCCCGGGTGTCGCGTTTCGCGAGCAGGTAACGGGTTTATCTGTCGCTCTGATTTATTCCATCTCTCTTCAGGATTACAGCTGACAAATGGAAATATGTAGATGGGTATATATTCCCTCATAAATATAAAATGTTTACGTCTCATATACCTATATACTGGGTGTTTTAGTATTGAAATTACTACTGCGCGCGTGTATATGCAGCAACAGAATCTGTCGAGGCTACGGAGTATAACATATACATTACTAAGGCTAAGGAGTAAGCACTTATGTTGCCGTGCTAGCTGCCGGTCCGAATGTTGTTCACATAAAGCATTCGGGTAAAAGAGATATATGTAGTAGATATAGGGACTCCAGTTACTAGAGGAATATATTCGTTTTTTAAACGCCGAAATAATTGAAGAGTTGCGTGTTTTATTATTTATTGTTGTGACTGAAATTTTATAAATACATTAAGAAAATTATCTATTAATATTTACATTAATAATTAATAACAATAATTATCAAATGTAGATATATGATATACCGAGTGTAATATTTGAAATTTGAAATGAAATTTCTTGGAGAGCTTGGGTTCACCATGAGAAAGGAAGTTTTAAAAGTCCCTATTAATCCCATGTGCGCTACAAAAGTTATTTGGGGTCAAAGGTCACTATTTGAGTTTTATCAAAAGTACCTCAGACCAAAGTTGTACATCTTAAGATTATCTACAAAAATAGTCCTTATAATTTTTTTCTAACCATTTCACCATTTCTGAGATATACACGTTATGATATATACACGCATACACGTTATACATGATATGCACATATATGCCACGTATGTAGGTACATTGTCAGGCACTTAACACAAGTAAAAATGCCTATTTGTGTCTGTATAGAAAAATATAATGCAACAAACACAACAATTGTAGTTGGTAAAGATGTTGATTTGTTAATACTACTCACTGCAAAGACTGAAATTATTGATTAAATTCTTTACTTCCTGAAACCTGGAAAAGCTCAACGGCGAACAGAAATATATTTTTCACAAAGTTTATCTGTTTATCCAAAATGCCAAAAGCATATTTTATTTTTACATGCATTAACCGGCTGCGATACTGCAGCAATGTATAGAAGGGGCAAAACGTCAGTAGTAAAATTATTCGAAAAAAAAAATTTGCTTGACCGCGCAAATGTATTTAAAGAAACTGATTCTTCTCCGCAAACAATAATCACAGCAGGATTTGATTCTTCTTGCTGTTAATGGAGCTCTATGGAGAAAAATGATAGTCTAGATAAATACAGATATTTAACCTTTGTCAAAAATACTCGACACAAGAAGCAAGTACAATTATCATGTCCCCCAACATCGCTATCTGCTATTCAACACTTGTATCGAGTATTCTATCAAGTTCAGACATGGCTACGCAATCAACTTAACCCAGAAGACTGGGGTTGGAAATTCATAGATAATACTTTGTAACCGATTCAAAGTTTACTGCCACCCGCTCCAGAAAATCTTCTTAATTCTATTTTTTGCAATTGCAAAAAAGGATGCAGTGGCAAATGTGGCTGCAAAAAAGTAGGATGTCCAGCATGTCTTGCTCAAATGTCCAATTAAATACGACAGAGGAAGATTCATGTGATTTTTATGAAGAGACAACTGATTCATCTTTATTTGAAGAATTGATGAACATCCAGCAAGAGGAAGAAGAAGAAATCGAACAAGACATGACTGTTGAAGTAGACGTTGAAGAGTATGAATCACATTAAAATATCAAAAAAAATCAAAACTACAGTTAAAGTCAATATCCAATATCAATATCAATATTCAATATGCATTTCCAAAAGTATTGTCATAGAAAATTACATTATAATAGTTCATGGAATAGGCCTACTGGTGAAACTACATCTAAAAAAAAACACGTCGAGTGCACTACCTCACAGTTGGCGTGGAAATGTATGTATATCATGTATAGCGTGACTCTTACAATCGCGATATCTCAGAAATGGTGGTGAAAAAAAATTATAACGACCATTTTTGTAGATAATTTAAGATCTACAACTTTGGTCTGAGGTACTTCTTCGATAAAACTTACCGTTTTCGAAAAAAATTCAAAAACCTCAAATTTTGATCTTTAACCCCGAATAACTTTTGTAGCGCATATGGGATTAATGGGGACTTTTAAAACTTCCTTTCTCATAGTAAACTCAAGCTCTCCACGAAATTTCAGCTTTCCGGGAGATTTTGTTATTTCATATGTCTAGATTGACCGGACTAAAATGCTGAAAATATCTATAATCCTAGTCACAAGTAATTGGACTACAAGACCATTATATGCATCTGCATATTTTCAATACGCTTAAGATACTTACGAAAGATGCTGATTTTTTTTGAAATTCATTTTTCGAATTGAACTGAACGTTGTTGAATTGCATGAACGCATAAGTAATTTCGCGAATAGACCTGTGAATTGGTCTACTTGCGATCTAACACCCCGAGAATACTACGCTACTCTACGCCAATAAACTACAGACGATGGAAGTCAGGGAAGCCAACACGCGCCGCGTTATCGTACGGCCTTAGATGCTCGAAAACGTAGTCAGAAATTAGACTTCCAGTAATATGCCCGAAATATATTTAAGCAATAAAGGCATTAAATTATTTTTCCAGTAAAGTCAATACCGTGGCAATTACCAGGATGTGTTTTATTTTAAAGTTCTTTATTATAAAGGCCATTTATGTATTATTTCATTTTAAAGTTCTCTGGTTGCCTGAATTAGGTACTAAAAAAATAACTGTTGGATTTAGTAAAGCACACCTTTATCATCGAAGGACAAATATATTAACAAGTGTAGATATGCTGACACTGTTTTATTTGTTACCTCGTTACTAAGTATACAAATCGACCTTATTTGTGTAAAAAATATAACCAGGTTAGTGCTTGTACGAAGTTATCTGTAGTTTTAGGTCATGTTAAATGCATGGTGGACCTAGACGTACAGAACATGTATTTGACAGATTTATTTGTAAACAAAATGTTAAATTAGACTGGCGACTTTATGGGACATGTATAAGGCTATTCGTTATATTTAGGCCACCCCTTATATAGTTATGTTTGACAATAGAAAAAAATGCAAGAAAGTTGTAGGAGTGTAACTGGATCCCTTTAATAAGTTAATGGAACTGCAGTGGCGTGCACAAATTGAGGAGAAAATAAAAATAATATTTTATTAAATGGAATTATTTATGTATAAAATTTGTATGTGTTTCGCACAGTGCGTGAAGAAATTAAAATGTAAGTGCGTTATATTTGGATATTTTTTGGATTTCTAGGGACGTCGTTCTGTGCTTAAATTAAAGCTAAAGTCCATACCATCAATGTTGGCGTGCACTTGATCAGGTACTGCACGAGGCAAGGACATGTGAATTAATTGGTGCGTTTTATTTGCATAAATTATAGATAAACCCCTATTTAACGAAACGTCACTGGATAATATATTGTATGGCCTTGAACTAATTTGATTCAGAAAACTCCGTTGATCACGTGCACGATGGTATGGACCTTAATTACATTCACTACAACATCTTTCCCTATCTCTCTACCCGTAAAATTTTCCCTCATTTCGGGGACGAAAGTTGGGGAATCTTAAAATTGTACTTTTTTGGAAAAGAATTGCCAATTTTTGGAGGGCTCTATCTTGGTAAATACCTATTATACCTACAGAGCATATAAAATACTATAAGTACGTACCATAAAATGGTTTATGAGCAAACCCATAGATTAGAAGATATAGTGAAGAGTGCTACGTTAGCTGAAAACAAGATGAAAACTTGCATATAGGTACCTACACTACCGGTAGTGGACCTAACAACATATTAAAAAAAATCAGAACTAGCCGTTAGTTTGCGATTTTAATGTAGTATATGACTGGCCTATTTTATTAAAATAAATATTGTGACTTAAAAATCAAAATTTATGATAAATAAATATCTTACAAAATCACATAAAAAACATTTAATTAGAGCTTCAACGTAAAGACGAATTCATAATTCCATAATTATCATTTTAGTATATACCTGAGCATATAAGAATATCCCTACATGCTAAATACCTCTATCGTTTAATATTTGAAGATAAATATTAATATGGTTCACGATAAATGAACACAATTATGTAAAAACGTGATATTTGTGCAAACATTATTACCCATATATCTACCTAATTATCGTGATTATCCTAAACTGGTTATTGGATATCCTCAAAAACGTATAATTATGCTAAATGAAATACACACTTTATATACACACTTTATATAAAGCAAATTAAAGTTGTATTTCATTAAGCAGCTAAATCTGATAGATGAGACAGCAAAATTTTACGGCACTCTGCAAATTGTACTCAGGCCTTTTTTGCAATAAACGTTTGTAAATTTTAGTTTGCTATTTTACATTGCAGTGGCATATAACAAACTGATTTTGAAGATTGTTATAATTGTTATAATAAGGTTATGTTTTTATCTCTGTTGCTTTTGGCAATTTTGAAACATTAATAGCCTAAAAAAGTACCTTCGATAAGACCCTATACAGCCTCACCATTTAAATTTTTTATATTTCCAGGATGACAGTGTTTCCCGTTGTCAAAATGTAGAAGGACACCCGGTACATAATAATGCTACATTGTATAGACATATACCATATTGGAACAATAACTTGCACTATAACGCACTGTAATATTTATTATCTACAAAATTGGTATAAACGGAGTAGAAAGATTGTGCTTTTCTATTTTATATCTAAAACTTTATACATAAATTAGAGGAAACGCTATATTAGGCAACATTTGCTGCATATAAAATGACGTCGTAATAAATATAATATTTTCTATCTAAAGCGACTTGTTGGTCGGATGTACGTAGGCTCGACGTTGCCTCGACCAATCTGTGTAATTAAATTCGATAACCAGGCTATCATCATTTACCTACTTTATTGTGCAAGTTCATATCGTCTGCATATAATAGGCAATTTACACCAACGTCGACTATAATATCATAAATCAAAATATTAAAAAATAACGGTCCTAGCACAGAGCCTTGTGGTACACCCGATGTAGATATAAATTTTACAGATTGTTGACTACAGTATTCAGTGTGGTGATGTATATTCTCGAGATGAGATTTAGAAAATAGCAATAAATTTCCTGAGAAATCATTTTTTTTTAAATTTTTAACATAAAATAGTGTAATAAAGTTGGCCAAATGCCTTAGTGAAGTCAGTGCATAAAATTTAAACTTGATTAATAAGAATAAGATTTCAAAAGATTTTGAGAAATTGTTGATAATCGTTATCAATCTGTAATTTTCAATATTATTTTTGTCACTTTTTTTATATATGTGAATTATTTTAGAACACGCCAATGAATCAGGAAATACATGTGATTTAACAGCCAAATTAAAAAAAATGTGAGGGGACTTCATCTCATCTTCAACTCATCTCATCATTTGGAAAAAATCCTTATTTATGTACTAGGGAATGTCCTGAGAGAGATGACTGTGACGCAGCCGATTGTAGTAGCAGTTGATAGGTTTCTCGGGTCCCATGCACCATTTTATCCCTGTGGGACTTGAGTAACTAATAATTGAGGATTACGGAATATACCTGGATACGGTATTGTAAATAATAAACGGCCAGGATGACTTGTATCAGCAGGAGAGCGTTGAAAATGATTCTGGAAATATGAATGTTATTCATAGTCACCTACTTTGCAACTGATATTTATATGACATTGAGTTATTGAGAACTACCTAACTAACTATTAACTATTGATACAGGTCCGTTGTTGAGAGGTTACACCAACTGTAAAGTTTTCGTAAAGTACCTAGGTCTATAAAAATACATATAAAATACAGCACAAGAAACTAGATTTTCGATAGATGTTATACTAATCTTAGATTGTGTTCCCGATTAGAACATTGTTTCAATGCTACAACTGCTTGTAACATTATGTAGGAATAGAAGAATGAATAGAAGTATCCTGCAATTTGATGTATTTTCACCTTCTTATTTCACATTTTTTATTTTCCATCTCTATCTTTGCTGCCGTCACCGCCATATGGAAATAGATTGCGAAAAAAGAGATATTTTTTAAGATATCTCTTCACTTGTTCTTACAGCAAAAATAGGAATGTAAGATATTAAAGAAAATTTTCTATAAAAAATCCCATTTTCATTCTAGCATAATTGAGGTATATGAAGTGCTTTTTCCTCAATAGCCTAATCCACATAATAATTGATAATGTGCATCTTCATCACAATTCCCAATGCTTCAGGCATATTATCACATCTATTGTCACAGAGCAAATTATAAAAAAAAGCGAGTCTGCTAGTACTCGAGACTGATGTGTAAATATCTCGTATGCGGTAACGGTATTTGCGGTTTTTTCATAAATATAATTTAATTTTTTTTATATTATATATATATATATATATATATATATATATATATATATATATATATATATATATATATATATATATATATATATATATATATATATATATATATATATATATATATATATATTACGTATGTATGTAGATAATTATATTTAGTTAATTGGTAATGACGTGGTTTAGAAAATTAATGCCATGACAATATTCCACCTACACCTCACCCTATATTTTAACTGCCACACGGGTCCTGAGTCCATTGTACTTGCCCTTGCATCATGTGCACGCTAACCGCCGCCCTAACAAAGCACCAAATGGTGCAGCCGTTCAAGCCCCGCTTTTCAAAGCAGGGATCGCTGGTTCGATACTCACGTCAGGACTTTTTTAATAAGGTAGGCAACACAACACACATACACACACACACACACACACACACCATGGAGGTTGGCGCTATAAACGCCATCTATCAGGTAGTAGCTGAATTAATTTAGTAGGTAGGTACTGTGCATGATAATTGATGGGTTATGATGTCACATCCGCTTTCACATTTCCGTCCTATTTCCCGAAATTTACCCTCATATCGCCGTAGTAGATGTTTACACATCAAAAAAAGTTGGACCTTCTGGAGCACGGGCTTGGAAGGACATCTTTTAAAGGAGGTTTAGGGAGGGGTGTTTTGTTGCGAACTGGGATTTGGAGATTATTGGGATACGGAGATCGAGTGTTACACATAAATAAGTCATCTCTTTTTTGGATTTCAATTTCGGTTATGTTTATTTTAATGGTGACCTCTAGGATGACGGATTTCCCGTGAATTCGGAGATTTGTGTTTTATCGGGGTTTGATTTTAGCGTCCAGTTGCTGCAGTGGGTTATTCATTTATTTTGTTCCTGCTTTATCGCAATATCGTGTCGTCCGCGTACAGAGCAAGAGCAGTCCTGTGGCCGGAGACGGTTGATATGACGCGAATGTCAAGGTTGGAATGGGTAGGTCGAAGACAGGAGCCCTGAGGGACACTACAGTTATTCCCGAGGGGTTGGTAGCACTACTGGATGACTGTCACTCGGAAGTAGTAGCCTGTAATATAGTTGTAATTATATGAGTTTATTTAGGCATTACTTTATATGTTATACGTTTAATGACTTATGGATATACTAAGTAGACAATAATATTTACAGCATTACTGCATTAGCAGTAATGTCATGTCCATAAAGTGAGCAGAGCAAAGTAAGCAGACATAATCGAAAATAGGTGGAGAATTAAAGGCCTATTGTCTATTGTCGTAGCGTATTGCTTCAAATGCTGCCCATACACCACTGTTATTGTATGTTAATGCTACTTAGGTGGCTAGGATAGATTCACTTTACCTAACAGAGCAACATCCGTATTTGCTAAAAAATGTTCCCTATGTCCCATTCTCAAACACTGATATCATGTGTTACATAGAACGTATCCTTTAAGCGATTTATTTAATACTAAAATTGTTACCAATACTAATACTAAACAATACTAAAATTGTTACCATTATATTATTTTAGTCGCAAAATATTGGCAAAATATTGTACTAAATTGTATATGTGTTAAATACATTTGATTTGAACCCCAAATCTGTATTGGTTGGTTAGTGTCACTCTTACAGATAAATGTAACAGTTTAAGAATAAAATCCGATTGCTTAATTTTATTGTTCGTCGAACTAATATTATTATTCTGGACAAACATGCATCCATAAGAGAACTTTCAGAAACACGTGTAAACATTTTTTGGGATTCCAGCCAACATTCTATAATAATTAGAGAATTAATTCAAGCACTTGTCAGGTCCTGCTATAAATATTCAGTGGTATAAAATGCTCTCTGGCAAGATGTGAATTTTTCTTTAAAAAATGCAACGCCTGTAGGTATTTTAGAGGCAAAAACAAACAGTTTTTACGTAATATTGTTTTCATTTTGCACGCCGAAATACCTAATAAGCGTAAGCCCTGATAAAACCACTATTAACATCCCGATAGGACTTTAATTATTTATTAGGAGTGTGTTTTGAATGCATTGCACAGATAACTGGAAGGTCAGGTAATGCACGTGTTGTGCACACGATTTAACTTAATAGAAAAGGGAGAGATCTATTTCTAGATAGAGGGTGATCCAATTAGGAAAAATACAATTGCGGCCTCAAAACGGATTATTGTGTAATTTAATGCTCTAGATAAGTACCGCAAAAACGTAAAGATAAATTACTATCTCGAGATCCTATTTTATGAAATCATATAGAAGCTATTCGGGAATAAAAGTATTTGGTGGCGCTGCGATCAGACGAGTAACGATCATCAGCGGATTGTTGTTTTGCTTATACAGAATAAAAGAGTTTATTAATTCGTTTTATGTACTTTTGAGTTACGTTTAAGTAGTTACTTTATTTTCTTACTTTGATGCTACTCCAAATAGTAGATGTGTGAGTAAAGGTGAAGAGATGTTGGACGTTTAATTTTATACAGTTCTCACACCACAACTGTTGAGCAAACAGGTTTAGACCTCGCTTTCACACCTGTGTATTTCTGAGGGAGCTCCCATGAAATTACTAGCAAACTGATCTTTGAGGAAGACAAAGTAGAAATATGGATATTCAAATGTCCATGCACCGCTGGATAGTCTTCTGCAAACTGCAAACTGCAAACAGATTGCTGCCCTGTTGAAGTGTACTATACTAGAATTTGCTTAAACGATATAGTGCTTCAGACAGTGTTTCAATGGCCAAGACGAAAGAAGACTGTGGTTTTGTTTTAACTGCAGAAGGTAAGGACAGCAGGTTTTGGGTCACTATCACGTTTAGAGGAATTCTATACAGGTTGTATCGTTATAGCTTCTAAAAAAAGACACATCGGCAAAAAGGCAAAAAGCAATTACAGATAATGCTATCAACAACTTTTTTTTTCTGCCACTTTCTTTTTCTCTCTAAGTGGGTAACATTTTTGCACTGGAAAGAATATAAGACATTGATGTGAAATATTATTAGTCGGAACAAAAATAATAATAAAATAATAATAATAATAATAATAATAAATAAATAATAAACACAGAATCAATACATACCTTATCTTATTATGGAAACAGATTGCCTTAAAAACATATTTCTCATTTAGCTTGCGACTTAGTACACCTTAGTGGAGCGGGTTCGAGTCCCACATAAGAAACAACTTTTCATTAGAAATATTAACCCCAAGAAGTGGTTGAGACTCCACTATAAACTTTAGGGCACAATCTCCTGATATACACTGCGCAACTTATTTAACGCACAACCAAAAAGTTAACTCAAATTTGACGTTATGTATTTTTGACAATTTTTGTTCGTTTTGGTCGATTTTTTTTTCAAATTGTAGGTTTTTCTCTTAGGAATATCACTGTCTTAGTTGTTTTGGTAAAACGAATGATTTTGATATTATATCAGGTGCTATAAAAATGTTATGTTTTTTTCCGAAATTTCAAAACGTCCTGTGGGCTATACAAGGTATTGCAAATTATTGCAATTATAGCCAATTTAAAGCCTCATGTTTTTTCTACATTTTCTTTTTTTATTCATTTGTTTATCTCTGTTACTTCACAAAGTATCCAATTTTTGAGTTATGATGAAATACATGAGGCTTTAAATTGGCTATAATTGCAATAATTTGCAATACCTTGTATAGCCCACAGGACGTTTTGAAATTTCGGAAAAAAACATAACATTTTTATAGCACCTGGTATAATATCAAAATCATTCGTTTTACCAAAACAACTAAGACAGTGATATTCCTAAGAGAAAAACCTACAATTTGAAAAAAAAATCGACCAAAACGAACAAAAATTGTCGAAAATACATAACGTCAAATTTGAGTTATCTTTTTGGTTGTGCGTTAAATAAGTTGCGCAGTGTAGTTTGATGTTCGAAAGTTAATTAAGTGACATGGAAGACGATTAAAACATATTATTTTTATAAATAAATTGTATTGTACTAGTTGAGGAAATAAAGCAATGAACGTTTTGCTACTCGGAGGTATTTGGGGTCGCTGAACACCTAGATTATGACGGCAATGGTCTCCGAGGTACTTGGTGTACGGGGTGAATAGTATGAACGTCGTCCTCTGGAATTATCTTGTGTATTACATCATTTTTACCTGAATTATATTATATTATATTATATATTATATTATATATTATATTATATATTATATTATATATTATATTATATATTATATTATATATTATATTATATATTATATTATATATTATATTATATATTATATTATATATTATATTATATATTATATTATATATTATATTATATATTATATTATCCTTAATTATTTATTTAAATACTATAAGAAAGGTGTAGATTCAAAAGAAAAATACCAAGAATAAAATAAATATTACGATGTTGCGAAATAAACTTACTGAAGTAGGAATTAATTCCCTGCAATGTGTAGCTGATGCAAATAGAACCATAGTTATTACTGCATTAAAACTAGTAGAGGATATTAATAAAAAAGTGGTTGTTGTCACAGAAGATACTGATATGCTAGTTCTAGTCGCTGTCCTCACTCCAACCAATTCTGAAGTTTTTGTTCTGAAATGCAAAAATGCACTTTTCAAAATGAATTGATCAATTTAGTTCACAAAACTTGTAGACGCTCTCACGAATCGAAAGCACAAAACCGCATTAAGATCTATCTTACTGCTCACAAAATCGATAGTTAAGCAGTTCTTAGTGCTTTATTATTGACTATGCAATTGAGTACTTAAACATCCTGAATAAGTTTGGCTATATATCTACAATAAATAAGTTCACTAGACTACAAGAGAATACCAAATCATGTCTAGATCATGTATTTATTAAATGCCATGAAATAAGTAACATAGATTTTACCTTTAATAGATTTTACCATTTATAATAGAAGCAGATATCACTCATTATCCTATCATATTACAAATAGTTTTACAAACAATTAAAGAGTCAGAAAATATCTATCAATTATGTAGCACTACTAACTATAATAATTTGCATAAATGTTTTCACGAAATCTATTGGGAATCAGTTTATAATGAGCCAAACATTGACACTGCAAGAAACAAATTTATTAATATAACAATGGAAACTGTTGACAAATGTACTACAATAAATAAAAATAAAAGAAAATATACAAATAAATCAACATGGATAACTAATGTTTTAGTAACTTCTATTAACAAAAAGAATGATATGTTCACAACATTAAAGAGAAATCCCAATAATATAGAACTAACAACACAATAAATTAATTATAAAAGCTAATCACTAGGGTTAAATAGACCAGAGTTTAATAGAACAATTTTGACTTTCCACTTTCCGAGTTTCCGCTTACTAAACTATTTGACTTTAAATCCGAATTTACTGTATGAAAACCTTCCGGAAACTGCATAATTTCGGCTAAGATTGTCGCACTAGCCCTCGTTGGGCGGGACCAGGGATGATCTTTCATCCTCTTACATAATGTCAGGAAACTATTACCGTACGCTAATGACATCTGGTTGCAAAATAGTAACTAAAAATTTTACATGACATTTCTGAGATGCTCTTTCTGCATTAATTAGTTAGCTGCTTGGCCATTTTTCCCATATCGGAATCTATAAATTAAGTGACACTTCTAACTGCCGCTAACCCAAGGAATAACAATTATTTATGATTATGGCGAATCTTTGTTGAGCCGCTTATGGGTAGCCCCGTTTAGTGACACTAGGACAGTGGATTTTAGATTTCTTACTTTTTGGTCGTTACACATCTGTTTACTCTTTAAGTTTTGAAATTTAGCTGTGATCGTACTTAAGAGAAAACACAATACAATATTAAATGTGGACCTTCTTAGAATTCCTTGAACAATAAGCAAAGGACAAACCAATTTTTAGGTCGCTATTACTTCCCGAACATGAGTTATGCCTGAACTTTACCATTTTGTTACAAAACCGTGTATATATACTTTCAACAGCTAGGTCTCGTAAAGTAACATCACACTCCAGCACTTGATCACATACAAATATTCAATATTCATACATAAATTGTCCTCATTTGGTTTTTCCGCATTCTTCTTGTACTTTTTTTTTTCGAGCATCTATAAAAGAAGGAGTGTTCTTCCTTTATACACAGGGCAAATTTAAAGAATAAACAGCGAATAATATCAACCGTGGACTGATTGTACCTATATATAATGACCACTTGTAAATAATTGCCAATTTATATGAGCAATTTAACTAACATTTATAATATTTTGCTATTATTAGGTACTTCACATACCTACTTTTGTACTATAGGGCTCTGGCTTGAAATGAAGCGAATATACACGCATTGACGAAGTTATTGGTTTTCGCATTAACAATGTTTTTCCCGTGCTCTCCTCCATGATTTATTTTCTCAACAACGCCATGAGTATTGGTAATAAAAACAAACCCTACTGATTCTTTCTTGGGAAAAAACTGAAAATGAATTGTCATATTTTTCCTTGATTGGAAATTGAACACACAACAGTTCGTGTTATGCAGTGTGTTCTTTGGCATAATGATTAATAACAATTAATTAACAGATAAATTAAGTGCCAACAAACACTCACACCCACGTATCTAAATAAAAGTAAACAAAAACTTCGATTGTTTCAAGTTTAATGTTGGCCGCTAGGGGCGAGCAGACGGCTTAAACAGCCAATAACAAAATTCTTTGGAATTGAGAATTTCATAAAATAGCAAACGCTATACTGATTAAATGAAATCCTCTTAGTCGCCAATATCATTAATCGGTTTTCTATGTATAGAGTATAAAATTCCAGGTTTGGTTTTATTTTTAGTATGCTGACTGCCTGTTTGCGATATAATTTGATAGATACGAAAAATAAACAATAAATTAATCGAGTGGGAGATATTTCGGGGTTATTATGTTCTTGTGGGTGTAGTATGTCATGCAGTTAATTACATGTTGCAAAATCTGAACAAACAAAGTGATAATAATTAGTCATCTATGAAATTAAAAATAGGCCTGAAGGATAGACAAATGTCTCAACCCGAATTTGTTAAAAGTAGCCACATTGTAACCCATAGCTCAAAATGTATATATAAAAACACTTGATACAATAATTCTTCTAGAAGAAAACATTCGTCTTTATTTTCTTATTTACTTTATTTCTTAATTTATTTTCATTTTCATAGAAGGTTAACGAAGAGAATGGATTTTACAAGGGAATTTTTACAGGCCAATTTGGATATTTTCTTAACAACTAATCATATCAGTAAAGCTGGTGATAACTGAAAAAAAAATGGGTTGAAAAGTAAGATGGATATAGTCGAAGCTTCAGGCGCTGCAGTAGCTGAATTATTTTCGAATTATTCTAAGAAGAACCGAGTATTTAAAAACTGGTGCTGATCTAACTAAATTGGAGGGGTACTACTTTACCTACATTGCAGAAGCGAGCGAAAAATACAAATCAAGCAATTACCATTGTTATATGTTATACTATGTTAATAATGCTTAGAGAATAATGTAGGATATTAACAAAACTATAAAACCAATGAACGCAAACACAAGGAAAGAGAAGAGGAAAGGAACGAAATTTCCCTGGGCGCTCGTAACGTTTTGACGTCATTGGCGACGAGGCAACGTAAGCACGCGGATATTTCCATGGGAATTTCGTATAAAGGATCGCGGTCATGGATAGGTTGATGTAGGTGGACACAAATTTTAGAGCGACTTGCTCGACCCCTGCCATACATTTTTGAATGAATAATAATTAATCAGTGGTGTAGAATACCTGTTATTCTATTGCAGTGTTTTGATATAAAAATCACGACATGTCACCTAATGTCATGACATTAATGTCTAATGTCTGACATTAATACCTAAATAATTTTTTTTTTGTTTTTTGCATGAACGTAGAATAAATATTGTATGCAACTCGTACAAAAAGTGTTTATTGTATTGGACGTGTTGTCCACAATTTCACGTCGCGTGCAATAAACAAAACAAAATAAATAACTATTTGGGTCTGTCTATAATAATTATGAAGAAAACGCTTTGTTGATTGGTGATCAGTCAACGATTTCTTCCAATGTTTAGTAACTACGTTCTACGTCTCAAAGGTCCATTCATCAAGATTTAATAGCCTGGTTAACGGAGACGAATAAACAAAACAAAACAAACTTAGAAAAATCTATTCTAAAAAACTGTGTTAAAAAGTAAAAAATAATTACGTTATTCATTTTTACTTAGAATAAATACAATCAATTTATTGGTCCAATAATATAGAATTATTGTTATTTTTGGAGTCGGTGCTAGTCAAGGTTAACTAAAGTGTTCACTTACAATTGAATACAACTGCCTAAAGCGACACTACAAATAACCCTAAATTCAAACTTCTAGTCGAATACAATGGGGTATTTTCGCAGTTTTTTTTAACAATGGGAGCAGAAAATAAATGGAAAAAGAAGATACCCGCATTTTTTATTTTATTGTTTAGCTCTAAAACAAGCTGTAAAATAAATAAATAAAATCATGTGACGCCACTAAGCGCAAGTATAAATGATGGTGCGGCAAATGTAGTGATTTTTAGGGTATTATGTCTATAAATTGACGGCAGCGACGCCTCACTGCTTCCTGTTGATATTAGTATTTATATATACATATATAACATATATATCTAGTGATTTGTCTATTTTCGCTTAATGACGTCATAGAAATTCAAGCTGAAATTAAACACGTATTTCTGAATATTGCGCATTATTTCTTATGTCAAAAATTATGGAAAAAAATGTACTTGTTGAATATGCAATTGCCCATTTTTGTTTCGATTGAGCGAAAATACCCCATTATGTATACAATTATGTACGAGATATATACCTACGCTACTTCGTTATACGTTTGTAAACCTTGGCTGGCACCGACTCCAAAAATAACAATAATTATTATATATTATTGGCCTAATAAAGTGATTGTATTCTAAGTCAGAATGAATAAAGAAATTATTTTTTATTTTTTAGTGTAGTGTTTTAGAATAGATTTTTTTGAAGTTGGTTTTGTTTTTTTGTTAAAATATTTTATTTTCTACGTTTTAGCTTTTTTTTAGTTTATGTTGTTATTTTTTTTAATTAATTTTATGTATATCAATATGTTCAGGGAGAACAATTATAAATAGTAGACTAGGTAGTCGTTTTCTATGAATGTGATTTCTCTGTTAAAACTAAGGTCACATCTTCTGCACGTGGGTTCTCATTGAAATCAACCTAAATGACTGGATTGACTTTTATGATGGTTAAGTTGGTTTGAGATTGGGTTTCAGCTGTTCAATTTGATCCGATAGAAAATATTTTTTTAATTAATTTAAGTATCAATATATTATGGTTGTGCCGGCGCATTCGCCATTTGTTCTGATATATCTGATAATTTTCTCGTTATATTTTCTGATTCCAATGCTAATAAAACTAAAATGGGATCCACTTGAAAATAACCCCTTTCTAACAAAAAACGAATCATCAAAATCAATTCATAATTGGCGGAATAATCACGTAACAATCATACAAAAACATACAGTCAAATTGAAAAGCTCCGCCTTTTTGAAGTCGGTTAAAAAATGGGAATCACCTTTGATAAATTCCAATAGTTTTTAAAGGTCACTAGCTCTTTGTAGGTGCCTATTAATGAAAAAACCAAAACTCGTCATAAATCAGAGGCGAGCTCTAGCGGAAGTGACCGAAACCATGTCCTTTTTTTTTGCTTTTTTTGTTCTAAATACCCCAGTCAATTTAGCAAATCAGTGGAAAAAAATCCTAGTGTTGAAATTTTTTCAAACGCTTCTTTTACAACTGGATAGAGCTGGAACCTTTCATGTAACTATAACACTCGGAGTAGTTTCCACAAACACCAAACTCGACGCGCGTTTCGCCAACCAAGTTGGCATCATCCGAAGACGATTAAAACTAATCTTAAACTACAAAATGTACCATATTTATACTGTTCTTCATGGTGACG
>CAXKVY010007186.1:0-15500 GCA_964058915.1 Tetropium fuscum | reverse complement strand
ATATTTTAAGTACATAATTTGTATATTATTACATGATAGTGCGTATCTGAAAATAATTCAAGAGAGTAATTTCCTATAAAATAAACCCACTACTAAAAAACCCATGGTCTCAAATAAAATCATGTTCGCTTAAAAGCTTTTTAGTCCCAAATAAAATCTAAAACGAGATACTAACACTGATTCACTTTGGTATATGAGTATATTCACTTAGGTATGCATAAAATTATACATATTATTGATCAGTTTCTGAATATTCTACGACTTAAATACTTTTACGTTTTGTACATTTATACACAATATTGAGAAAACCATGGCAAAGGTTCTAGAACGGTTTCGGATATCGTAATCCCATGTAAAGTAGTTAGTTAATAAATATACAGTAATATAAGATTCGGAAGAGATTACTTTTCTTTCCGCCATTAGAGGGGTTGTAGGTAACCACATGGATTTTGTTACCCCCTTTGTGGTGTAGCTATTTACGGCTCCTATACGATTACAGTTGAGGTGGAACACATTTCATTGATTTTTTAATTTAATGGATAATTTACAAGTCAAATGAGGTTATGGTTATAGGCATTTTATTAAAATAGGGAGTAAGTACATTGGTTTGTTAAATGCCATTTGAATGCTAGACAGGATTCAGACAGGCTAGGCGTATTTCGCGTAACATTTTACGAATGTTCTTTATTTGACAATAATTAAATCTATGACAAAATGGAAAAATTATTAAATGATTACAATCCAAGTGAATCCCCAAATAAATCCTATACATTAATTGTTGGTTTTAAAGTCGACTGGAGCTTTATATAAAACACACTTCTTATTTCCATAGTACCGTTGTGACCTTGACCTCATTTATTCAGTCATTTGTTCAGCGACCAAGAAGAAATTATTAAAATGATGCTCAATTTGTTTGTTTAAAACAGTGTGAAACTTGGTTAATTTAAATAAATGTACCGATGTCAAGAAATTGCTAACAAAACTTGGTTCTTGATGATTCTCCAAGTATCGTTTCTTTTTATATTTTTCATATGTTTTGTAAGTTGATAATCGTAATCATAATAATCTTTCTTTCATGTAACTATAACACATTTGGAATTATTCAACAATTTATATAAATTAATTAATACTATGAATTAGGTAGAAACAGAAACCTTCTGAAAAATATATGCACTAAAATCGTTGACTGGGCGTATCTTTCAATCAACGCAACGTTAAGACTAATATAATAACTAACAGAAATGGAAAGTAAGTACAAACAGCAACAAAGTTCCTATTTTTATTATATCCTTACAAAGTATTGAGAGATTCCAACAAAGACACTAGTTTCGATCATGCTTCTTTCCCCGTTTGTCCAGAACTTTGCTATATGCGAATTTATGAACTTTTTAATCCGAACAAAAACCCGAAGCCTAAATTAAGAAAGGCTTGGTTTTCTTCGTCAATATGGTAGCTTCGTCAATCTGATAGTCAAGGCAATCGAATGTTTCCTTAGGGAAATTATGGAATCCCGCCCGTTGCTAAGACAGAACCCCTAATCATGTGACAGATGAGGACGTATATTACTGTAACCGTCCGCCCGTACACCGCACCCGTTAATACACGTTGACCGTACACGCCCGTGACACAGATGCTTCAGGCAACCGGCGCTAGATGCGGCTCCACTGTATGTCGCTCCAAAATACCTACTCATAGTTAGCAAGTACTACGACGCACCATCACTTCGACAGTCTATTCGATTCAATCCAATTCAATTCAATTCGATACAGACATGAAAACAATTGGACGGTATCCCGATCAGACGGAACCTCCTGATATATTATTATCTGATTCTGATTTCTGATTGTATGTATTTTCTTTTACTTAGGAAACAATAAATGTATATCATATTTCGCCCTTAACAGGTATTATTTTAAATAAAAGTGTTGAGAGCGCCTAAAGAAGTTTTCACTTCAAAAATACGCCTGTTATAATACCTATATAATTACATTTATGTTATATAATGGATTAGTTCGGTGAATCAACAAAAGATAATATCGATATTGTTATATAAAATTATTTATTCTTATATCTGTACCCATGAAATAATATTAGTTACAAAATAAACAATAATATTTGTTAATTATATTGTGGAATTTTCCTCTGATTGGACTTCTTCATTGCTATTATATTTTAAGAATGAAGCAATAGGCCTATGGAACCTAAAATATGCTGTAAATACTTTTGATTCAAGTTTATCTCTCTCACTTAGTCAACGAGTGGACTTTACTCGACTGAGCGTTACATAGACGAAAGGTGATGCGTGACCCGTGACGGTCCAGTCTCATTCAATACCCACAAACTCTCTCTACTGTCTCGCTCTGCCGACTATTCACTTCTGTCACTCTGTCACTTAGTCAACTCGAGTCGACCCGAAGGAGCGTTACATAGCCGAACGTGACGCGTGACGGCCCCAGTCTCATTTAACACCCACAAAAAATAAAAGTCCTGGGCGCGCCTAAAGTTTTCACTTCAATCAGCGTGTCACTGACTCCTCTACAACATTCAATAATAAACTTTTTATAAAGTTGTTTGCCCATAATATTCCTCACCGTTTTCGTGTGACCATCTTATATGTTGGCGGTATAACACATTTGTTGTATCTTTTTAACCACAAAGTACATATTTTTGTTATAATTAATTTCATGTGACCGACTGCAGTGGTATTCAGATTTTTCATTGATGCAAACTGGAGTCGTCGTGAGGACTCTTTTCACAATTTATAAACACACACTTATTTCCTCTGGGTCATCTGTCCCTTTTCGGAATTTTTATTATCATTCATATTCAGATTCACGTATAACGCACTCCCAATAACATATTAACAACACATTTAAATAAACAATGTAATAGCCATACCAAAATTTATATAATTATTTACACCTACTAATACTACATAAGTATCAAGTAGCTATCATACTTTATATCTATGTTCCATACTCCCTTTCATGATTCACTAAACCAACTAAACACAAATAGTTAGGTATTACCAAATTATATTCTGTAAACTTTGGTGTTATAATACATTTTATTTGCGCATCCTTTATTTTCTATTTCACTTCAAGGAAACTGTCATCACTGCCGCAAAAACTAGTTGATGCGGTCAACTTTGGGTTGTGGTGGGTCCTGCACGGAGACGTATGTACTGCATCTCACTTTAAGACCTCTCTTTTTGGCTTACGTCCCAGCGCTTTGAGTTTCTGGTCCCATTTAGGAGTGAGAATATATAACATTGCTAACTAGCATATCACCCAACTATACATAATATCACCTAGCTACCTAACATCAAATCCCAAACCACGTTCATAATTGAAAAGGGAAGGACAAATAATCATCCTTCACAAATGAAGCGTCAAAACTTTCAAACCGAGCAGACATATTTATAAAACATATGCATAAAACGTTAAAAAATTTGTTGACTATAATAACTGTATCGCACTGATATATATGAATATAAATATACATGATATAAGGACATGTTTTTGATTTTTATTATCAAATTACAAAGACGTTATTAAGCAAACGAACCGAATTGTTGTATTGTATTTTTGTATTTTATTTATTATAAGACGCAATAGCTTGAATTTTCTCTGTATGAAATACTGATAACTAATTTATTTAGTACCATCGATCCGTATATAAAGCAAATAGAAAAATGTGAAATTGCACGAATTAGGTAGCACTGGTTATTTTTCCTCTCGCATTACTGGCGGCTAAATATCGACCGATATTTACAGGCATGCACTTTTGTTATTTCTCCATTTATTTGCCATATCATTAACTTTCTTGATATAATTAACGTGATCATATAATTTTATTAACTTTTCGTTGTATTCTGAGATTAGTTATGATTATGTAAATTGATCTCTTTTTGGAACGAAATAAAACTATGTAAGTAACTGAGATTACTATTTTTATAAAAATAATTTTATAAAGATACCTGCAAAGAGCCCTGAACATTGATATATGATGTGAATAAGTCTGCCGTGGATAAATTATCGGATGCTCTATAAAATGTGATATTCTTTTCGAAGTAGTATTTCTAGTCACCATTAGAGGGCGCACTTAATCTATCTCTGGCTATGCACATAGAAGGATAACTGTAGATATCTATTTGTATTCGCAGTTAAGTACTCCGCTGTACAGACATCGGTACCGTGCGGTTGATTTATCTCTTGGCCCGATAGATGGCGAGTGCATGCTAAAGTAACGGCAGCAGCTCCGAGAAAGAAATTTAGGCTTTTATTTTATTGTTAGAATACCCATCACACCACAGTCTACCCCCCATTGATAGCGACCAATAAAAAGTACAATATGTGTGATCATTCAGATCATTCCACATGAAAACAATCATAACAGTGTTAAAAACCAATTATACTCTTGATGATTTAAATAATATTGGAAATATATATGTTGATAAGGTTACTGAGGCCATTAGAAAACTCAAAAATAAATTAACGTCAGGCCCTGATTTAATTCCGTCTTTTATTGTTAAGGAATGTGGCCGAACCGTTATGTCATTTGTATAATATGGCTTTTGGAGCAACTACATTCCCTACCAGTTGGAAGCTTGGAAAACACAGGAGATCCCTGAAAAATTGAAATAGTCTTTGGAATAGTCTCGAACAATCGCATCTACTCTTCAACTAGAAATATCATATCTCAATTTTAACATTTTGTTTCATTATTTGTTAACGAGACAAGAGATTTACTATTAGATACTAATGTTGCTATCTTTTCACAGTACTCATGGAATGAATTAGAGAAGAGAGATCAGTCAGGTTGATGCGATTTACACAGACATTTCAAAAGCTTTTGATACAGTAATCCATAGTACCTACTTTGTATAACAAACTTCCCACTATTGACCTCAGTGACAAACTTGTTACATTATTTCAATCTTATTTTTACAAACGCGAACAGTATGTTTTATATAACGGTTTTAATTCACGTATGATTGTTGCAACAACAGCAGTACCTCAAGGCTCCTATCTGGAACCCTTGTTCTTTGTCTCTTACGTACTAGCGATATATTTGATTGTATAATATATTGCAATTAACTGTGTTTTACGGATGATTTGAAAATCTTTACAAGCATTTATTTCAGTGTAGATTGTATACGCCTACAAAGTAGTATTAATAAGTAACATTAATATTTGGTGTGATAAAAACAAATTGCATCATTGAAAATTTCCAAATGTAAAGTTGTTACTTACTCAAGGAAGCAGACTAATATAATTTATGATTATAATATCAATGGGAACAATTTAAATTGGAGTAAGACTAAAATATTTGTGTGAGAGAATTTACCTCAGTCACTTAGGTTATTTTGACAACAAACAATTCGTGTGGTCGTAGGTATTTTTTTTTTTTTTGGGAGGCAACACAAAAATATATGTTTTGTCTATTTCTGTGTTATTTACATTATGTGGAATAGAAACAGGCTGTATCTGTAGGAGATACATTACATCACTTGATTTTTTTATTTTAATCACTGATTTAAATCAAAATCACATAATTGGGACAGACGTTTATTGGTAAAGACGGCAAAAAAGTAAAAGTAAAGTAAATGCCAATTTGGCATTTACAGCTGTTCCAATGGTTGCGATTTAGGATTAAAATTTGTAATTGTACTCAGTGATTATACTCATACTAAAATTTGAAATGACCTATTGTCAAGTAGTACTTAGTTCTATCAATTTAGGGCTCGTTTTTATGTTGCAGAAAATTCCTATTTAAATAGGTTAAATATTTTACTTGAGAAACAACAATAAGCATGATGAAAGGAAAAATAAGCAATGCATTTTATTTGAAAAATAGTAAAAGCAATATTTACACAACATTTAAAGTTTAACCAACAGATTAGCGAACTAAAAAATAACAAGCGCATCACAAGAGAAATAATTAATATTTATCCTTATTTATGATGATTGTCTTATATTTGATTTACATATATAAATCTGATTTGTCAAGTAAATCGATTGTTTTAAATTTTTGAAAATAGTCATTTTTTATACCCTGAATATATAGCATATTTCTACTTCACTTAATACTTGGTATAGCATAATTAAATAGCGTTAATAGTTATTTGTGTGTTAAGAGCGCAAAGTACTGCATAGCCGCTTGCGAAATAAATTTCAAATTCTTTATTAGTATTTAATTAGTAAGTTTTTTTTGTTATCTACATTTCTCATGTGTCATTTTTGATAAACAAGCGCCTGCTAAGGAATTTATAATAAAGAAGCGAGCGGGAATTGACACTATTGCCGCTTTAAAGCGACAATTATGTCAACATCGGAAATGGCGTACTTTGCGTTGAGAATTGAAAGCGCAAAAGCCTACTATTGAGGCGATTGTAGAAAAAATATATTACTAACGACAATAATATTGATTGAAAAAATATTGTAATATTTCTGAATATGATCTCTTTACTTTTTTCGGCCGCTGCGTACAGAGTGTAACTAAATAAACTAGTACATAAACACTATATTTAATTTAAAACTATAATTTATTTTCATTTGTTAAAGTTGGCATCCTACATTTAGTTATTTCGCCTAAATTAAACATTGAAGCGTATTTATTTTGTAATCGGCATCCGAATTATGAAACCTTGTAATGTATAGAATTCGCCCCCTGCTCGGCATATACCTATAGTACCTACATATTATATTTACAAGGAGCACAGTCCAGGTGTGCCTTAGCTAACCCACAATTGGCGCTCTAATTCACCTGGAGAATACAAATTAAAATTAAATCCTACTTAGAGTCTTAGAGAGTGACTCGAATGTTAAGAAGGGAGACAATTTTACATCCTAGCCGTGTAGCGCATGTAATTTCAAATAGTTGCCTTGTACTTATGCTGTTTGAATGAATGCCTGTATAATTTTCAGTTAATCTCTGAAGTGCCTCGTTGACATTTTGATGCCGCCAATCATACTTAATTAAAGGTTTTGTTGGGAAAATTTCTATACAGCTTTCTCCGCAGCAACTCTATTTGTATTTCTTTGTTTTTATCGGATGTAAACAGAATTACATTATATCAGGCATTTTATTAAACAAAATATTATCATTAACCTCGACGTTAACAAGAATAATTACAATATTAATATATATATATATATATATATATATATATATATATATATATATATATATATATATATATATATATATATATATATATATATATATATATATATATATATATATATATATATATATATATATATATATATATATATATATATATATATATATATATATATAGATATATATATATATATATATATATATATATATATATATATATATATATATATATATATATATATATATATATACATATATATATATATATATATATATATATATATATATATATATATATATATATACATATACATATATATACACCAGGTGCCTACGATATTACTAGCCAACCTATTACTTCCTTGTAAAACAAGATATCGATTTCAAAATTTGGGAAATTGTATGGTTGACTACGGTGCATAGTTTGATTGCTTTAATATCTGATTTTCATTTCCGGTTTAACCGGAAACAGTATAGACTTTGTTATTTTTAATGGAATACCCAGTATGTTATTCGACATTTAGATTGTACATCAAATTCTAGGTCCAAAACATGTAGCATACCCTATATCTATCTTTGACAGTTTTCGAGAAAATGGCGGTTGAATATGTTATATCAATCACAAATTATTTCATTTTCACATAAAAAAAATGAATGCAGGAACAAATCTGTTACGGCTATTTAAGTTTTTTGGTGAGTAAAATTTGATAAAGCCATAAAAATTTTATTTCCGGCTGAACCGGAAGTACTGCGAAAAGTGATATTCAGATTCAAATTACTCACAATACGTCACAAATCTGCATTCGCAAACATTCAGTCGCAGATATCTCATAACCTATTAGGTTTAGACTGGGGACGCTAGTTACAAAAAATATCCAGAAAGCTCAGTAGAAGATAAATTTAAGATTCAATACAGGGTGTTCCATTAAAAATATCGAAGTAATTTTAGCCTGAAAATCACTTTTCGTAGTACTTCCGGTACAGCCGGAAATGAAATTATTACGAGAACTGTCAAAGATAAATATAGGGTATTCTACATGTTTTGGATCTAGAATTTTCTGGGCAACCTAAATTTCTAATAATATATAGGGTGTTCCATTAAAAATAACAAAGTTTATACTGTTTCCGGTTAAACCGGAAATGACAGTCAGATATTGAAGCAATCAAGCTATGGGCTATTGTAAACCATACAACATACCAAAATTTTAAATATATATATATATATATATATATATATATATATATATATATATATATATATATATATATATATATATAATATATATATATATATATATATATATATATATATAATATATATATATATATATATATATATATATATAATATATAATACACACACACACACACACACACACATCACACCACACACACACACACACACACACACACACACACTCAAACACCACACAAAAAAAAAAATATATATATTATATATATTATATATACATCTAATATATTTATATATATAATATATATATATATATATATATATATATATATATATATATATATATTATAATATTATTTTTTTACTGGGTAAATTGAATTTGATTAAATGAAAATATTATTGAAAATTTTATATATAAGTACACCTTTTTATACCTCGTATGCTGCGGCTATGTGTTCAGTAAATCAATATACCTACGTACTTATCTCAGTAGTGGGATCTAGTAGTAAGCTGTGAGAAAACCATGCTATCCACAACACAATGAAAGATAATATATTTAAATTTACACATTATTCATTCACACAAATTCGATGATTACTATGTTGTTCTAGATATATGTGTATATGATCAAATGAGAAGATGGTTGTATGGTGGATAAGAGAAAATGATTTTGTATAAACTATTATAAAAATTTCAATCCTCTACTTAACCTAATATAAAATTGTTGACATATCTGACATTTGTAGAAATTTTGAGGTTTTAAGTCCGAATGGGTTTCAATAAAATATTATATATTTGAGCTCTATTTAAGATTGTTTTATAGTCATGACATATACGCATAATGTGATAGGGTACCTTAACTTTGTTCAATGTCGCTTCTATATGATTTCACTTTCACACCTCGACCTTGTCTGTCTAACCTTTATCAAACTTCAGCATGCCCCGTCCATTTGGCCTCATGGAAACCAATAACTCCTTTAATATTCTCCTTTTTCTATCTGCAAACTGCTTACAAATTTATATTCTTCATTTTTCTCTATTATAACTATTATTATGTTTCCTTATATAGTTCCCCCTTTTTGTTTTCATGACCTCTTGATTCCATTTTTAGAATAAAGTATGCCAATTCCCATTTTGTATACTATTGCCTATGCCATGTACACTTTCTCAATTTAGTTATCGAGTTTATTTGTGTTTAGCATCGTTACACCTTTACTATGTCTACTATACACTATCCTACTGTTTACATTCCTACTTCCCATTTAGTCTATACTATCATTTTCCCGTCAATATCTGATATATCTTAATACATACATATATAATTTTGCATTCGTAATCATCTATCTCTTTTGATACCTACCAAATTGTCTTGCACAATACTTTAACGATAAATCTCTGTTATTATATGTATTATACAATGAATGTGTAAAGTAAATTCAATAAAGAAAATATATGTTTTTGGGGAAAAGTCTTGGGCACGTCGATTTTGTTTTAAAGAGGGTCATCATCCTTTCTTGTATATGACATACATCTTGATCGATTTTTGGGTTTTTGTTTATGAGATAATCACTGACATTGACATTTTTTTAAATGGTAACCAATTTTTTTATCCTAGTATCATATACTCTTGTAGTATCATCATGTACTCGTGAAGTATCATCTACTCTTTTCATTGATATAAAATTTTAGGTAGATTATATAATAATATTGTCAAAAAAATTTGCTATTTAAAGTCATAAACTCATCGCAATCAAGAAGGATTTCCATCACACAGATTTTCATCAAGACTGTTAGTAGTAATAGTCTTTGTATTATACAAGACTCGAATTTATAGTTTGTAACAGACATATATGAGAATGAAAAAATGCCGCATCGTCAAAGGGAAACCCGATGTCTTTGATGATCGGCGCAAGCCGACTTTGATCTCGTCAATGCGTAGCCGCATCATTTGACGATGCGGCATTTTTTCATTCTCATATATGTCTGTTACAGACAATACTATCAAGTGGTTTGAAGGCAGAATGAAAAGACATTAAGGTTGGGATTTTGTAGAGGGAGGTGCAAATAGATGCATTTATCATGTTTAACTATAACTAACTTACATAAGATCTGATATATTCAAATTAGTTTCAGGCACTAGCTATTATTATAGTTATTATAATATTTGTTTATAAATTTTTTGTCCTAAAATTTTCCTATCAGCCTGTGCTGTGGTTTTGCAATGAAAATAATGTGATTTTAATAATAAAAATGCATATTTTCATGCAAACCCTTCTTTTAAGAAAATTTAGGGACAAAAACTTTATATACATAATTATACCTAATAGTAGTAATAATAGTTAATGCCTGAAACTAATTTGATTATCAGATCTAGTAGCTTTTTAATTATTTATAGTTTAAATAAATAATATAGCAAAATAAATCCACCTATTTGTCTCCCACTACACAAGATCGCGACCTTAAGTTTGTCTTAAGCCATCAAACTCAACCGAATATATTAATTCACACATAAACTATATTTAATATATTTACAAAGTATGCACATATTGCACGAAAAATGACCCTCTCATTCACGTCATTCATCATTAATGACCTAGAACCTCGCGTGTGTCACCATAGGCACCCGTAATGGTTCAACCCGTTCAAAATAAAATAAATGATGGATTAATACAGTTCTGTTTTCCTGTATTGTTTTCAATTAGCGGGTAGCTATTATGCTTGCTCATTATATCGAACTGGTCAAACATGCGACTTGTGCCGCATCTGGCATTTTGATGGATAAAAGAATGGAATAAACACCCTTGAAGTACGGTTGAGTATAATCTCATTACTTCCGGCTGACTGTTGATTCATTTTGTGGTTGTCAAATAGCCGTCACTGACGACACTTCTGGCGTAATACAAAAAACCGAGGCTGTTCCTCTAACAATACCGTATGTTTGAATTTCATGTTGATTGTATGAGCTTTGCAAATAATATCAAGCTGAATTTAACGGTTCTTGTTTAACAGATTTTGATCATAAAGGGTGTATCGTGTATCATAACGCAACAATGTAGGTAATTATTATAATCTCTTTACAAGTACCTACCTATGTATTATTTATTTGTGAATTTAAGCGGCTTGCTGAATTTAAAATTACATTTAACGTTGTATGTTCTTCAATGTAATTATGAAAAGTAAAGATAAATATATGAGGAAGATGGATAAGTTTATTTAAATTCATAGAAATATTTCGCCTTTGTCACCAGGCTGCTACCGCCTGGCGGATCGGATTTCATACTAAATCCCTCAGGAGCCCCGTAGATCGCGAACTTTCATATTAAAAGTGCATTTTCTCGCCTGGTATTGGTCTACTGAATCAAGTGAGTTTGTTAAAACTATGCAGATTTAGTACAACATTAGTATAGCAATTTACCATAACCTCTATAACCTCTGAGAAGTTTGTTTACACTTTGTTTTTGGTAATATCGCCTCGTAATAGATTTGTTTCATTAGTAATTGTCATGAATAATTTTAATGGACTGTTTATATCGTCAAGTACTACTGCAACACAGTGTTTACATTTGCCATGATCTCATGCGGCAGTTTTTCGAGCATACTAATCTGTAAACAAAATGTTTATCTTCCCCTCATCCTTCGTAGCTGCGCAAAGAATAATTTGCCTTGCCGCGTTAATTGACTGCAATCAACGCTTGCGGTGAGAATGTATTCTCCCTCTTCGTACACCCGCACACCACTGCCCAGATGATGAATATGGTCTGTGATGATGGATAATCGCAGGGAATCGCACCGTAGCTTTTCATAGCTATGCAGCCCTGTAATTAAATAAAGGGTTTTCTAATAAGAACGATATTATTTTGAAACGATATGGTAACCACGATTATGAATATATCTGTCAATTAGTGCCAGTATACTAAAACAATTTATTACGGCTAAATACGCGCCTCAAAAACGTTTGGTTTTTATCCAGAATTTTTACGAAAATAGACGTTTACACTTTTATCGACTTTTGTTTACGCTTATCGCGCACTTCGCGAAAACTTTGATCTAAATAATCGGCCTTCTTTGCTTGCCATTCGTTGCAACGTTGAGAAATTTGAAAATAACTTTACTCGTCACGGTCTAAAAAAAAACACCAACAAAACGTCGAAATGTCGACCAGAACTGATGAGAATATTGCTGCTGTAAGATCTAGTGTTGCAGAGGATCCAAATTTATCAATTCCTCGTCGTGCCCAAGGGTTTAAATCTTAAAAACACGACAACTTGGATTTTGCATATACTTGAATTCACACCTGTTTAAGATTGGTTTGACCCAAGAACATAAGCCACTGGACATTTACTCGCCTGTTGTCGGCGCCTAGAATTTGCTGACTGGAGTTTAGAATAGCTTGAAAATGATCCTAATTTTGCGAAAAAAATTATCTATTCAGATGAAGCTTATTTTTGGGTGTGATGTTAACAAACAAAATTGCCGTTTTCAGTGTAAAAGAATCCACAACAGATTCACGAGAAGCCTTTGTATCAGCTAAAAATTTGTACCTATATGTTATGGTCGCATCATGGGACCATTTTTTTTGGAAATGAGGTAGGAGATGCAGTTACCGGCAGATGTTAAGAATTTTATTGTGGCCAAATTTAGATGCACTTGATTTGGAGGATATGTGATTCCATTAAGACGGTGCCACATGTCACACTGCTCATGGAACTATCGACGTATTGCACGAAAAGTATGGCGAAATGATAATTTCAAGGAATGCAACTGTTCACTGGCCTCCTTGAAACTGTAATTTAACTCCTTTAGATTACTAATTGTGGGGCTATTTGAAATCTAAGGCCTATGCAGACAAACCACAAACACTTGATGCATTAAGCTTGGACATTGAACACTGAATTCGTCCGATTACGCCCGCACAAAGTCATCAAATATTGGGTTCGTCGATTTCGCTCGTGTATTAGAGTGCCCGTCAGAAATTCGTATAAGTAATTCATATTCGTATAAGAAGTCTAAGGAAAAAGTCGTAAAAGTTCGTATAAAAGTAAAAAACCAAGGCAGGGTCGGGCTTGGTTTTTCTGGGGAGTGTAAGTATAGTAGCAGCCACATGCTAAATTATTTACCTCGTGCTTTGTATTGCCCGTAGAGTTTCACTGTTAACCAGACTCTTGTAATAGTTTATAGTAAACAATGTTTCGACCGTGGGAGAATGGGAGAATTATACTGTTTCGAGGCCATTGGCCAAAAAAGCACTTTACGACGGAGGCCTAAAAAATTGGGTTTCAAATTTAAAATTGTTAATAAGCATGCTGCCGTAATCGACAGTAAATTGTCGAATAGAATAGACAATAAAATAAAGAGAAAAAAAAAATTTAGAGAAAATAAAATAATTTAGAGATAAAGGAAAATAGATTTATTATTTGGACGAAACCTGGTGTGACACCCACGACACTGCCGAAAAAAGGTTGGACTGATTAGTCCAACTTTAGCAGGTGTCAGCTAAACGATGTATCTTCAAGCAGAGGATCCCGTATGGTCATTTTGCATTGTGACGGATGGTTGGGTTCAAAATGGCGTTAAATTGTATGGTAAAAATCTGGAAGAATTTGGTTTGAAAAAAGTTTAATCCCAAACATAAGTCCTGAAAGTGTCATTGTATTAGATAATGCAGCAAACTATTCAAGGCAAGATCCCATAATACCCAATATGTCCTCTAAAAACAGGTAATTTAAGATTTTTTTCTTAAAAATTACCTATATTCCGAAGAGTCATGTACCAAAAAGCAATTGTTGGAAGGTACTTAATACCAAACAATGAGAAACAGTATGTGATATAGCAAAATAATCCAAAAAAATACCATGCTGTTTTAAGGTTACCACCGTATCACTGTATTTTTATTTTAATCCATTCATTGAACTTATGTGGTCACAATTAAAAATTCGTAAAAAAAATGTTTACAAAATTCGAGAAAAAATTCGTGGAAGAATTTTCAAATATTTCCAAAGAAGACTGGTCGAAGGCAATTGTAAAAGTAAGTAAATATGAAAAAGAATATAGAAAACTAGGACAAATTCTTATCAATGGTGGTGAAAGATTTATTATCAATCTGGCAGAGGAATCGAATGATACAGATGGTTTTTCAGATGAAAGCTTCAATTGAGGATACTACCTATATAAATTGTTAAATTTTGTATGTACGTTAATGTTTATTACTTTAAAATAGAGCTATTATTTTATTAATTGTTATTATTTCTCAAATAACTCATAAGAAAAATGAATAAAGTATTTTTAAAATTATGTTGACACATAATTTTGTGAAATGCGAAAACATAGAATGTTCAGAATCAAATTTCAGAACCGAACCGACAAAAATATGCAGAAATAATAAAAAAGGTGCGAAAGAGATGTCTCGAAAACTGTCCTATAGGCTTTGTATAGAACATAAGTTGTAAAGGAGTTGAAATTAGTTGCAACTACAATAACGATATTTCCTTCAAAAGTTTCGTTATTTTAAATTAGGATCCACTCTAATACATACATAATAATTGTATGTATAGCTTTGCATTTTTATGTTATTTTAATTTCAAACATGTTTGGTAGTACCTTGTACAATCGTGTTCAATAAAGTTGTACAGCATTTGCGCTGTTATTTGGTATGTCGTTTCATGTAGTTCATAAAAGTGTACAATAAATATTTAAGCTCCTAGCGACAACTTATTGATAGAATTAAAATTGACGACAGGTGAGACGTTATGAGTTTTCTACTTCGAGTATATATAAAAAACAAAGACAAATGTTATAAATACTTATATAAGGAGCATTTACTTAAAAAAACTAGGGAACAAGACCAACTATGGAATAGGAAGAAAACAAAAACATAACAAATGTAGAGTTTAAAATAATTAAACTATGGAACACGAACACCAACAACTATGAAATATGTAACATAAAAAACCAACTATGGAATAGGAAGAAAACAAAAACATAACAAATGTAGAGTTTAAAATAATTAAACTATGGAACACGAACACCAACAACTATGAAATATGTAACATAAAAAACGAACAATAATCTAGTGTTTAAAATTAGACATTACGCTAGCAATATTTACACAAACGATACTTAATTAATGATTTTAATATTTTGTCATAGCTCCATTTCTTTCCAAAATTTCGTTTATACAATT
>CAXKVY010007185.1:5000-27300 GCA_964058915.1 Tetropium fuscum | reverse complement strand
ACAGTTATTAGACGTATTTGTTAGTTAGTGGACGGTTTAATATTAGTCATTAGACACATTATAAATAATTTAAATTCTATAAAAAAAGACACTTTAATAGGTGTCTGACTACTTAGTAAAAATTTTCCTTGCGTGTTTGTTGAAACAACTCATAAAGTCTGTCTATTTATTCTTTCTCTTCCTCGTTTTAAATTTTTTCATAGTCAAATTCACATCATTTTCAATGTCGTTGTCTTCATTCTCTGAAATCTCATCATTTTCTGTATTGTATCACCTTCTCCTGGAATGTGAACATGGTGTTTAGGGGGAACACAACATTTGTGTCAAAATTGTTTACATCTATCATATAATAAAATGACACCATATATTTAAGAATTTTAATCATACATTCACATTAAGTTATTATAAAGGAAATCTATTACTCGACCTATTATAAATGCAACAATCCTAATAATATGAGTGCTGTATTTAAGCTAAGAAATGGAAAAACGTCTAGATTTTTCATTAAAATAACATAAGAAAATACTATAACTAAAATAAATTCACAACATACTTTTGGGATTTACAAAATTCATAAATGTATATCATTTCTAAATAATCCTAAATAATATGATTTCTAAATAACTCATATCATTCGTAAATAATATGAGTTTTGTATTCAAACTTCTTCTATTTCGCCTATTGCTTTTTTTTTCATAATAAATGCGTATTATGAAAAATGTTTTCAATACCAATTGACCAATTGAATATGGTGGTCATTCAGTAGTTCATCAACATACATAGATGGAGGTGAAAATGATATTTTGCATCACCAGATTAAAAATAATTTTAAATAAATACGCACATTGATTATGTACCATATAAAAATACATAATACAAATTAATGAAGTAATTATTTATTAATTATTGCAGCAATATAACAAGTTTATTTCTAGTTTCAACGCCGCCCCTGGCCAAGCCAAACCGTTAAAACTTGTAGGTAACCTTAAAAATACTTACATTACTTACCGATGAAAAGTAACATTTTCCGGACTTAAATGATCCACCCTTTTACAAACTATACAAGAATGCACCATAGTTACACACTTATTGTTCATCTGAATCGCAATAAATACGTAGAATATACTTAAGAAAACACAAGTACAAGCGGTTGCGTTGCGGCAACTTCGCAAATTTCTTTCCATTGATTAATAGATATTTTCGTAAAACTCGAGTAAAATTCATCAAACGACGTTGCCGGTGAATTTCACAGTAAGCCTGGCAATCGTGCCGTTCGGGAGAAAAAGACGGCAACAAGGATGGAACGATCTTGGATCGGCCAACAACGTAAACAATTCTGTCTCTTGTTTTAATACGTCTATGGGGATAGCCGATCGGTCAAGCCATGGGGATAGCAGTTTCCGATCAGCGTTAGCTAATCAACTTGACCATGGGTTCGAGCAACGCATTCCACCCCGCTCCCACCTCTGACTTATGTGCTAACAATTGTGGTCAGAATTACTATAGATATATTATGATAATAATAATAATTTATCATTCGTACATTTTAAATAATAATAATGTAATAATAATAATAATGTTTATTCACTTTCTAATTATAAAACAGAACAGAAAATAAATATATAATATATTTCAATAAACACCAAGAACACAGAGGCAACTAGTGAAGGTACTTGTTTGTGTTCAGGACTTAGTACAAGTATCTCTTAAAAATTCTGTATGCAATCTATAATAACTATTTCTTTGTGTGACACAACTGGGTGATTCACTAGAAACCGGGAAAATACACACAATCTCACTGAAGAAAGTAAAGAAATATTTAAAGTTATATACGAAAATAATATCTGATATTTTTCTTAACAATATCACACTAGGTAAGCCTATATAGGATATCAATCTAGCTCATTTTTTGCCATTATGCTTGTTCTTATACTCTTTCCTTAGACATAAAAATATAAAAGAATAAAGGAAACATCAATCACAGTACTATTCGTCATGAATTGACAATGTCACCAAAAAACTGTCTATTTGATTCAAAAATCCATCTTTTTTATTTGGATTTAAAACAATACAATATGATTTCAGTTTCAAAATGAAAACGATATAATAAATACTAATATTGTCTTTTCACGACGAGGTAGAAATATAGAATCATTTTGCGTGGTATTATTTAATATAAATATGCTGATACGTTGTTAGTATAATTTTTTATGCTTAACCCATTTTACTATTTTTTTTGACAGAACAGTTAGTTGCGTGAAATTACAAACTTTAGCTATTTCGTATAAGTTATTACTTTGATAAGTGTATGGTTTATCGAAAAATTTCATTGCTGTAATACATGTAAGTTATTTAATTGTGTATCATTTACACCGCCCTAACTGATAATTCCATATGTGTCAATTGAGACAGCACTAGAGAAAAGTATAATGTCTTTAAATGGTTTATATTCAGAAATTATTTTAAATATTTAAACTTAGGTAATATTATTCTAATTTTTCTGAAAAGATATTTATTTTGCGTACCAAGATATTTCACCGAAGAAGGCTCAGGAAATTCAGAATGCTTTTTAAAGCAACGATATATTAGAGACTGTCACCACTCTTTTAACTGTAGAATAAAATGAACATTGTGTTAAAAGTGATACAAGTTAATATAATATTGACTTTGTTGTTCGTTTTAATTTCGAAGGCACTGGAGTTAGCTTTTATGACTTAGCTCTGCTCGCGTTAATTTATCTCAAATCTTACAATGAGCCACCAACTGTACCAACCTCCGTAAATGTTGCTGAATGCAACATATGACCATATGAATCTGTTTGAAAAATAATAGCTCCACCGCTTTTAAAGAATTAAATATAATTTGTAACATCGAAATATGATACATAAAAACCCTAGCAACAAAGCCTCATTATATCAATATCAAGAGCATATGTCAAATATGTCATAAATAAAATACTCTTTTTAAAAAGGCCCAAAAAAGGGACCGAAACGTCCAGTAATATAATCAGTCGTTTTATTGCTACTATCCCAAGATAAATCCTCCAAATATATAAAGATAGCAAAGAAATTAGACGTTTCAGGTTAAGGAATAAGTTTCAGTATTGTCTAGTTCTATTACTGTTTTATTAATGTGGCGAATGATCAATGTGGCAAAGATATCCCTACCTATGCGATAAAGATGTGGTACAGTTTAAATTTAAATATAGTAAATAGCCAATAAAGGTAGAATAAAGTTTACTCCGTATATATGTTGCATATATGGGGTAAAGGTTTAGCACGTAGCTGCGATAAAGATGCGGTATAGTTAGCACTAAGAAATATTTAAGATGTAATAAAGCTTAATGTATATGCTTAACCGGATATATTTGCTATATAGACAGTAAAGGTTTTATAAAGGCTATATAGACACGGTATAGTTGTCATAAATATACGGCCGATAGCGACAAATATATACAGCATATTTGTCTATTTTCATCGAACAAAAATATATTTATAGAATGGTTATACGGTATAATACCATCACGCAAGTAAAAGGGCTAGTAATATTAGACCCATTTTGTACGTTTTCCGTTTAATGTTTGTTAAATAAAAAAACCTATTTTTCACTCCGATGTTTTTGTATACTGAAATTTATTGTGGATCATCTGGCTATATATGCACAGGTATTAAGTTGTAAGCATTATTATAAAGAAAAGCGCGTCTTTGATACTGAGCCATTTAAAAATATCTACAACGAAGCAAACTAAATTAGCAAGTATAGCAGAGACGTTTTTGGGATATTTCTCTATTGCTTTCTCGATAACTTTGATTGGGATAAAAAATACTTATAAATCACAGGCGAAGCATTTGGATAAGAAACTAATTCCAGGAAATCTGGAATTTGCCTTAAACGCTTTATTTTCATCTCCTGATATACTAAAAGAGTTTAAAAATTAATGGAAGACATAAGTTTTGTAACAAAATTAATCTTAATTCAATTTTCTGTGTGATACAATATCATCGTCTTTCCGACAGGGAAAATGAAATTTGTGAAAGTGATTAAGAAAGGCGAGAACGTGCGTCATGCAGGCAGCTGCAAATATTTTCAAAGACACTAGGGCACATCCAGATCAGTGGACCAAGCGAGACACCTTGTTGTTGCAGCGCTTTATGGGACTAACAACCTGTTTTGTTTTCCTTAAAAAATGCCGTTATTTTTGGAGTTGTGAGTAGTCGGTCACCGTAGTTTGTCATTTTTCTACTTTATCTTGAAAAAGACATTCTAAAGCATATCACAAAATTCTGAAGTATTGTAGTGTATGTATATTTAATTAATTATGATTGATTTAAACTACGTGGTATATGACGGTTCCTCTGATAAATCAGTTGTTTTAGTTTTCTTCACAGTTTTATAGCAATATGCCTTGTTATAATAATTTAATTAATACTGTATTATTGATTTTAACAATGTAAAAAAGGAAAAGAGTATGGCTTTTCTGGTGCATAATATTACCAACACGTTTATCGATATTCTTTGTAATTAAAAAAGTGTATCTGAAATTTGATATGAAATATGTGCCTATTCCCATATACAGAAATAATATTTTATTTAAGGGTCTCAAATTGGGTACTGGGTATTTTGGTAACATGTAACGTAATGATATGATTTTAACATTGTGATCTTGCTATTACAGTTAACCTTGTTGTTAACGTCATCGGTGCAGAAGATGAACGCAGTGAAAATGAGTGTAAAATGTTTATGAGATATAAAGTTTTACATATTGAATATATTAACGAAATCAGAGCTTAAAAGTGATTTGGATTGAACAGTTGTCCATTTGTCCACAGTTGATTTACTGTTTGCCAGAGGGCTCTGGCTAGGCCCAACTAACTAATATCTGAATATATGATATCTGATTTCCTAAATAAATAAATAAATAAAACCAAAATCTAGATGAAGACAAAGGAACTGTGGTTTTATGAAGGCTTTTGATTAAGTATATCAGGATTTAATAATGTATGTTATTATAGTATGTTCTTAAAGATATAATCTAATACACAATTCAGACAAAATTAGTTTCTACGAGTTTTATTCTAGTTTTCTTTCATCCCCTATACTAAAAAAATCCACTATCTAACAGTACTACAAATAATGAATGCACCGTTTACAAGAGGACTTGCAAGCTATTTCTAAATATTACGATCTGGCTTTTAATGAATATTAATGCAAAGGTAAAATGCAGGGATTGATTTTCTAAGGGAGAAGTATCCTATTACAAATACTTATTTTTAATAAGTCGATATTCGTTATCCATGAATAATATTGGCATATTTTCCAGGTCATTTCAGTATTATAAATGATATGAGCAAGTTTCTGAGGATTATAGAAGTTCTGGTTTTATTGTAAAGTCTAGGTTGGAAATTTAACTGCCACATGTGTCTGTTATTAAGTAGTACCCGTACGTTCATATTAAATTTGTAAAGCGGTAGTTATGAGACCATAAAACTATACCAGTAAACTGAAATGTTGCGGAGAACATTCAGCGTCAAAATATAATTATTTGTTTCCTATTTAATATAACTAAAATATTACAATAATGAACTACCAATATTGCACTGTATACTGAGAGCCGATTTTTGCATATTCCGTTAAATTTACTTGACTATTTCACTAATCTGAACATTTTCACATAATCTGACCAATCACAGACCACAGACAGCTTCTATTATCGCGAAAACACCATGGATTATCATCACCTTCTATTATCGTGTTTTCAACGACGTAACCATGGATGTAGATGACAAAGCAAACTTTGACAGTTTGATAAAAAATAATTATAACTGCAGACGTCAAAATGAGTCGCTTCGGTGCTACTTCAAATGAAGTTCTCAGCCATAATATTGATGAAAATATACCGATTAACACCAAAAAATCCAAATCATATATGGAGACAATTTATGACGTTCTATGTGGAACGCAACTAGAAATTAGATGCAAAAAATAGCAACGACTAGCATTCATTTTGAAAGACTGGACATTTTATATGCGGACAATTTATGGTAGTGATTACAAGGAGGGTGTTATTAAAACCATATGGAACACCACGGCGAAATCTGTACAAGAAAAATGTTTTTGTGTGCATCAGACAATTATCAAGAAGGCGCGGGCGGCTCGTTATAGTAAGAGAAAATTGTTGCAAGCTGTATCTAAAAAACGGAAAATGAGTTATGTCTTCTTCAAATGAATATAGATGAGAATATAGATGAGAATATAGATGAGAATATAGATGAGAATATAGATGAGAATATAGATGAGAATATAAATGAGAATATAGATGAGAGTATAGAGTATAGTTGAATATATATGTATATAGATGAATATAGATGAATATAGATGAATATATATGAATATATATGAATTTAGATGAATATATATGAATATATATGAATATAGATAAATGTAGATGAATATAGATGAATATAGATGATTATATACGAATATAGATGAATATAGAAGAATATAGATGAATATAGATGACTACAGATGAATATAGATGAATATAGATGAATCAGATGGATATAGATGAATATAGAGGAATATAAACTACAGATGAATATAGATTAGAAATATGTGCTTACAATGGGACGAAGATACGCCAGAGGGAGGGACTCCAAAAGAAGGTTTTTCACATAGCTATAATAGAAACTAGCTTGGAGAGGTAACGCAGCAACTTTTCCCATATTACATTTTTTAAGGAGGAAACTGAAAACCAGTGCAAACAAAGGCTGTTTAATAAACAGAATCCCACATAACCCACTAATCTCCAAAACCCACCAAATTGGTGAAAAAAACCTTGTAAATACTAAATGGCTTACTCAAAATTTGAAAAATCCTGAAATGTCTTATGAGATTACTTATACCGGAAACTGATATCGAAAAGGGGAATTATTACCAATGACAGACTTTGTCTGATGGTGAATGGCAAGTGGAACAAATGTAATAATAATAATTGGAACAAGATTCGCTCTATTGATATTAACATACTATCAAAATGGACAAAACTCTCTGCAGAAAAGATAGGATTATATAGTAAAAAAGTGAATATAACAAATCACTCTGATCATGCCGCTGCAGTTCGTCAGGTACTACAATCTGTGGTTAGTGAACAACAAGCTATCAAAATTACCAGACATTTCTCTGGAAGTTCTCTGGAACTAGGAGCATAAGGAGCGGAAGAAGCAGAAGGACCGGAAGGAACGGAAAGAGCAGAAGTAGCAGAAGAAGCAGAACGAGAAGAAGAAGAATAAAACATGTACCATTAGACAATCCATTATCAATAATACGTATAGTTTTCTCCCAATTACTCCTAATTTATCGCCGCTTTCATCATTTCCAATAGTACAATTTTTTATTTAATACAATATTATTTAATTAATCAGAACCACAATAGACCGTGGAGGAGGCTTACCGATTAAACAACGTTAAAAACGCGCTAAGTACACTACCTCACATGTGGTGTGAAAATGTGCATAGTATGGAGAACACTTTTGTATGTATGGAGAACTTTTTCAACTTTTTGAATCGATATATCGCTAATCGAAAGGCTGATTTTTAGGTGACAAAAAAAGTGTGACAACAATTTTTATAGATAATTGCTTACAATTACAGATAATGATCTACAATTTTTGTTTGTCTTATTTTTATGATAAAACTTACAGTTTGGCTGAAAAATGCAAAAAAATCATATTTGCGGACTTTGACATTGAATTTATTTTTTGCAGATATGGGATCGATGGACTTTTAACATTTCATTTATAATGGCGTTCCGATCATTCGTACTAATTTTAAGATTTATGCGAATTATTGAAACTTTCAATGTCTATTTATGTAATTGACACTTATCGTGACAATTAATTCAATCACTTGTGGTATTACTATTGATAAGTAACATAATAGGTTTAAGAAACTGGCACTCGTAGGAAATAAAATCGCAAATGACGGTCTATATGATTGATTTCTTGTGTTTGTTAGAACCTTCTAAATAATTCATAAATGCCATGGGAAATTTCCTGATTGTAATTTAAGTATTTTTTTATATAATTAAGACGGTGCCTAGCATCTTATATACGTATATAATAGGATGTTCAATAATTTAAACTAATTGTTACATAAGAACAAAGAAAACAATTATATTAAAATATGTGACCCATAATTGTTATAAAAGATTTATTAGATTATTTTTCCGACCCAAATATCGACCAATAGAATTGCACCATTCGACGTCACGTGGTACAACCTACATGGTATTATACTGATAATTTTTTGATTATTTTCTCTGGTAGTTGCTATATATAAACAACAAAACATAATCCAGTCAAATTAACCACACGTCAAACTGACAGGTTGAATTCAATTGTGAAAATTGGAGATTTTGCATGAAAATGAGTCGATTTGGAGTTTGTTCTCTGTCCACCATCGATAAAAAAGTCAAAGGAAATGTTCCCATTAATACGGAGAAGGCAAAAAAAACAGTTTGGAACCAATTTACTACTTTTTGTACTGAGAGGGAATACACATTAAGTGCTGAAACGAGTGAAGCGCAATTGGCAAACATTATGAAAGATTACGCTTACAATATGAAGAAAATGGATGGAGAAGACTATAAGGAAGGTACAATAAAAACAATGTGGAATCAGACGGAAAAATAATCCCCCGAATACCACACGAGCTTCAAAATTATCTGGCATTTCCCTCAAGGTTCCCTGCAAACAAATAAAGTCGTCAAGTTTTTCAGGAAAAATCACTCGCGCTTCGCGCTCGTGATTTTTTAACCTGAAAAACTTGACTCCTTCATTTGTTTGCAACGAACCTATCGGGAAATACCCGATAATTTTGAAGCTCTTGTGGTATTATAAGTGAAAATTTGATCACCTAAAAAATGTTCTTGCGTAGTCATGGGTCGTGCGTCAGAACTCTGAAACTATTTCGGTTCAATAACGTCAAATGTCAGTTGCGGTTTCCTTTTCTATACCTTGTTAGCAAACAGGCTTAGCTATAATATTACTTAATCCTTGACCTTCTAAGGAAACTATTTCAGAAACGGGGAATTTCGGGCTCTAAATAATTCTCGTTTCTATCTGATGTCAACCGTATTTAACTGTTCTAATCCCGCCACACCAAATGCTAGTAATTTGGGTAGTCGATCTGAGAGTGAAGCATAATTTATGGGACGACGTGTAATAAATTTTAATCTTTGTTACTTTGGGATGCCACAGAACCCCTGGGGTAAAATCGGGACTTGTTGACTTGTTAACGATGGCTATTGGCAGGAAAGAGAGCTGCTTACGAATTGAGTATTGAAAATAACAATAAAATAAAATGTACCAATAAGCATGATAATTAAAAATAGGTATTCTTCATATTTCTAATATCTTCAGTGTATATTAGGGGATAATATAACTAGTCTTATGATTTTATCATCCGTGATAGCCCGAGTTAACACCTATGAAAATTGACTGAGTGTGAAGCACGAGTTAAATTTTCTATTGCTTTTAACAAGTGGTATCACAGTGTTCACTTTTCATTAGTTGACATAAGTTAAATATTTGAGAGTGCACTGTAGGTATGTACGATATCTAATATGATTTTATGAAAAGCTACTCTAACATTCGTGATTATGACTGATGTGTGAATATTACATATTTTTTGTGGCATTATCGATTTCTTTTATTGACTAATGTCTTGATCTTTGTCATAGAACGTTAATGACAGTTCTTAGAGGATGTCTCTTTTCCTCTGTGGTCGCATAGAATCGAGGTTGGTAGATCTATGACGAGTAAAATGCGATTAGAGGTTTACTTGTTTCCGCCCTGTCGAAATAGTCAATTTACTTTATTTTACTTGGCTTGGCGTGAATAGCGTGGTAGCTGCCTGTTAATTTTTTAAAGTTTAATTGCTTTCTTACTAAATAACGTACTGTGTTACGCTCCATATAGTTGGGATTTTTAAGGAAGTCAGTGTATTTCGGAATTTTTTAAAACCTCGTACCCATGTTCTATTTTCGCCGTTTTCTGTGTTCTCTAGAACTTATCATGCATTAGTCCTTAGTGTCGATTGAGAAGCATCCGCCTAGGCCACACTTTCGAGAAGCCGCTTAACATCATTTGAATGAGTTATATAAGTAGCTATGTTCACTTAACATCATAATTTTTTTTCCTGTAAATAAGTTTTCCTTACTTCACTTCTTTCCTTTTTCGTAGGTGACTTCAAGTCTTCGCTTCTTAGTTTTTCACCTGTACCCTGTACCCCTTGGGTTAATCATTTCTGCAGTATATATTGCATCCTGGACTGGGTTTATCGACCTGAACCAGAGCATAAAAACAAACCAGCAGGTGATTTCCTACCATTTTCATGCCCACGTGCATCTGCGGCGCATCATTCCATCTGTCCCCAATCACCCTCTCGTTCCTAATCACCCCATTTTACTGTACCATAAATATAAGTTTAAAGTAGACCATATATTTCTGTAAATACCTCTTTATCATCTATATCAAAATGGCGATTTTACGTCATAGGTTTATATTTAAGTTTATGCTTTATATTTTTGTTTGTGCTGTGCCTGAACATCAATAACTCGCGTATCATACGGAACACCTGGCTTGGACGTCGTGACCATATACCACCCACATCTTAGGACTTATACGAAAGCAGTAAACTAAGTATATGATCGAGTCGTTGGAGCGTTGGACTTTCCTTCAGCTGCTGTGAAATCCAGAGGTTATCTAAACGTAGATTTGGATGTTGGAGATATCATTTTACCAGGATACCCACTTCCCTAAACCTTCAGATAAGGGTAGATTAAGTATATTAGGAGCCACACCTTTTTTATTTAACGTAAATCCTCTGTGTTGATGTGAGCCCATGTTCAATGATTCTGAGCCCTAGGCTACTCTCCCTACATAACTTTAATATACACCTGAATGCTTTCACTACCCTGGTAATATGTTTACATGTATTTACATTCAAGTGAGGCCGCAGAGCTCTGCCATTTAATATTATGTTGTGACCGTTGTGTGACTTTCGTACGTGGCCACGTCTGAACCTACTCTATTATTTTACGTGTAACACATCGTGCATTTGTCGATAATTTAGATATCCAGTATATTTGGGAACCATCTGAATTGGTTGCGTAACGGTCAGTGGCGCCCACGGGATTATCAGCTTCCATACCTCGTACGAACCTACGAGGTATGTATGTAGCTTAGGCAAAGTTTTATTGCCTTTAAACGCTATTGAATTGTACTCAGGAGGGTAATAACCGATTATTAGTTACCTATAACATATTTTGTATTTGGTGAGAGAATATAACGAACGTTAACAGAAAAAAAATGTAAGCGAAAAATTTTAAAAGACCTGTCAGTTTGACAGTAAATATCACAATATAATGAATACAATATTAATTTAGTTATTACAATATATATTTTGAACCTTGTATGTAGAGTTTCTCAATCCCTCTCATTTTATTTACTATTTGAGAATGTCGAGTAGAATGTATATATAAATACGAAATGATCTATCAGAATAATTTGTATTTTTTTTGTTTTTGGCATCAATTCCCACTATTTGAGGGGTTTTCTATGTCAATTTGGAGATAATATTACCACCTACGTGAAGGCTTTTATACCATGCTATAGTACTTCATAATCTCCATTTTTTTGCCTGGTGTCAGGAAAACCTATCGGCTGTTACATTATCTGGTTGTTTTCCCAGTAGTTTTAGAGACAATCGAGCTGGACACAGATAAGGATCTAGTATGGGGTATTAGCCATTTGCCATCACAGCAAGTTTTGTCCTCTCCTTGATTCGTTTTGTAAAATACTGGATTATATTCAATTCGGATAATGAAGTTTCCAAATTGTCAGTTTCTTTCTTCAGGTGATAAATAGATGCAGACGCACCTTCGTTACCACGCCATGCCAATTCTTTATCGACAATGTTAAAAAAACTTTTTTTGAAGCCCTTCTGGATTATTCTCATCCCAAACTTTTTGCAGTTTCTTACATTCTTCTAGTATAAAAGCAACAGCACTTTTTTCTTTTATATTCTGCAGTTGCATTGTTTTACAATCGTGAGTTACCCGTGCTTCTTTAAATACAATGGCAGTAAATGGATTGAACTTGATATTATAATCACTGAAGATTTTTCCGTGTATAATTTTTACCGCGGAGTTCCATATGTTTTTACACTGTTTAGATAAGAAAAGACAGCTAAGTATATTGGCCGTCTTTTTTGTTAAATATGTTGCACGCATAATTTCTTAATATTTATGTAATTTCCGTATGATCGTAGTCGCTTGCGTTATTTTGATTCTAATTGATTATCCCTGATTCGCCTTGAAATACCATGAATTGATTAACCTGAGATTCTTTCTTAATTTTGGTATTTTTTGGTGTTTTCTTGCATTGCTGAAATATGGAGCATTGCATTTGGTGTCTTCTTGCATTGTTGAAATATGAAATTCATGTGGGAAAATGAAAAAACTTGGTAAATAATTACATTACTTTTTATAGGTGTCCATTATTTACTGACACGAACATATATATATTGTTATGAAAATACTATACGTGTAAAAGGTTAAGGTGACATGGCTTATATCACGCAATGATATGGATTGTTCGGTTCAACACATCCAGCACATCAGAAGGCGAAAACTGAATGACATGACTTTAATCGACTCTCCATAAATCATATTAAATCACCGAGATATTGGAATTCGCCGTGCGTTCGATGATAAACGATAGTATAATATGAAAAATTGTGAATTTAATGAGTTTTTAAGCTATGTGCCCCTTTTCGCATTTAAGATAAAAGTAGAAGTGTATTGGACGGTTCCTGTTTTGCAGGTCTTTGCGCATTCTTATATTGGAAAAATCTTAACTAAACAAAACCTCCTACATGAATTTTATATATTTATTATATATATATATATATATATATATATATATATATATATATATATATATATATATATATATATATATATATATATATATATATATATATATTCGGAGTCGGAGAATGCACGTCTAAGCCAGATAAATACAGAGCGTGATACATGTGGTCGCTTAAACTACACGGTGATTAGTCACTTTTTATTTTATTAATAACTTAATTCGCTTCGCTAAATATTTAAAAAGAGTATATAAGTAGCTTCGACATGTCACAGCATAAATTATCGAACATAGAAACTTATTAAACTATGTCTAAGCAATCAATAATAAAAATATTTCCCAATCAGGGTTTCGTGAGTATAAATACTGGTCTAGACTCCAAGAAAGTTGCTTGTGCTATGATCACCGAGCGAGTCCAAGATGGACCAAGCCTGGATATCACAAGTTAAGTGAATTTAATTTTGCAAAAAGCATTGATGTATTTAGTGATAATTTATAAATAAAATCTGTAATGTAGTTTTATAGTTAATACATAGTAATAAAATCTCATTGGAGAGGATGTATTTGTTACATCAGGATGAGAGGATGTAAGAGTAGAGAAGGTTGTCAAGGATGTAATGTTTTTGTTTAACACCGAGCTTCCTCCCTACGAATAAATAAGGCTAACATTAGAAACCAAAGCACTTAGACGGCCGCCACGTATATCATCTCCCTAAAATTTCACAAATCATAGTATAAAATCAAGTAAATCTTCTATATAAGTATAGTTTCTATATAAGAATAATTGTAAATGTTATAAGAGTAATTTAAAGTAAATTTTTGGTAAATTTATGAATTAATAAGTGTGTACGAGGAAAAATTGTAATTGCTTAATACAATAATTTTTGCAAAATATTAATAAAATAATAAAATAATTTCATTTTAAAATGTATTTAAAATGAAATAATTGACATGTATGTATGTATGTATGTATGTATGTATGTATGTATGTATGTATGTATGTATGTATGTATGTATGTATGTATGTATGTATGTATGTATGTATGTATGTATGTATGTATGTATGTATGTATGTATGTATGTATGTATGTATGTATGTATGTATGTATGTATGTATGTATGTATGTATGTATGTATGTATGTATGTATGTATGTATGTATGTATGTATGTATGTATGTATGTATGTATGTATGTATGTATGTATGTATGTATGTATGTATGTATGTATGTATGTATGTATGTATGTATGTATGTATGTATGTATGTATGTATGTATGTATGTATGTATGTATGTATGTATGTATGTATGTATGTATGTATGTATGTATGTATGTATGTATGTATGTATGTATGTATGTATGTATGTATGTATGTATGTATGTATGTATGTATGTATGTATGTATGTATGTATGTATGTATGTATGTATGTATGTATGTATGTATGTATGTATGTATGTATGTATGTATGTATGTATGTATGTATGTATGTATGTATGTATGTATGTATGTATGTATGTATGTATGTATGTATGTATGTATGTATGTATGTATGTATGTATGTATGTATGTATGTATGTATGTATGTATGTATGTATGTATGTATGTATGTATGTATGTATGTATGTATGTATGTATGTATGTATGTATGTATGTATGTATGTATGTATGTATGTATGTATGTAGTGTATTGTATGTTGTATATATGTGTATAATGTGAAAATAATTATTTGTCAAAAAAAAATTATTTTGGATATACCCGTCACTTTAGTTTTATTTTGGTACCAGTATATTTATTAAAGGTTAGCACGACCCACGAAAGGGTCAATTGTAACGTTTCTCACCAAAGAATGTGCTTGATCTAATTGTTTTATAAAGTATGCACCTAAATATATTCATTGTGGGTTCGAAATATATTATATGTTATATTCACTGTATTCATAATACATTCATTATGTTCTAAATATATTTGTATTATGAGTCAGAAACTAATGAAACTATACATTGATCCCCTCCACTCACCGAGCGAATTTGTATATTATTCTTAATAGCTTCTGCATTATGTCTTGATAAGTATAAATTTTGCAAACAAGTATTTATCTGGCGATTTATTTTCCATAATGTAAAAAAAATCACACTAACAGAAATATTATAATGATATCATATTATGGCGAAATATAAATATCCAGTTAGGAATCTCGTTTCCTTTTGACGTCTTAACGCAGTTATATTGGTGTTAAATTATTATTTATTTTACAAGCTAGCATCACATAACATAAAGAGGTCCTGCAATGTAGGTACTTAGATATATTTTACGATATTGGAAAGACTGAACCTGTGCACGAAATTTCAACACATCGCTATTGGTGTGTTTATTTTCTGGCGTTGTAAAATTTACTTTTTAGTTTATGCCTTAGGGCTTACGGTCCCTCTTCTTCAGACTTGGGCTATAAAAGCGCTATGATGTGAATACCAATAGAAAAGTACAGGAACAATATACTTTCTCTTGGTCAGTATCCATTTATAACCTATTAATAAGAAAACCCAATTGATTTTACTTATTCGTACACTTATTCATTAATTTTGTACGCTAATTCGAGACATATAACCAATAATGGTAATAACAATAATGCTAATGTAAAACAATTTATATACTTATGTTACATGTGCATTGTGCAATTGTGTGTAGGTAATATTAGCTGCATACAATTTTCATTTGTTAATTATTAAAAATGAAAATATTTCAGCAACCAGATAAATTACGATCACAAAAAATATTTGCAAAAAAGTACAAAAATCGTGATGAAAAACAATTATTATTAATATTTGATATTTGAATAGTTTAATTTGAATGGTTTTCTAATAAACCATTCATTGATATGCACAATTTTCATAGACTATGATTTGCTGCTATTACTTTCTTCGTTTATTTTTGTTGCAACTCAAAGGCTTCTTTCTTCCACATGCATTCTTTGTAAACCAATATTTAGCTTATGTCATACTTGTTCATTATAGTGTTTTATTGTTTAGCTATCAACTACAGGGCACATTATACCCGCGCGGGCTTAATGGCACAAAAAATAGTTTTATTTTAACAAATACAGCATTTGTCTGGCGACATCAAATTTGTTTTTGTGATCTCAATATCCATATTGTGGATACGATAAAGAACCTATGACACAAAAGTTTGTAAAAGAAAAAAATAGAGATTGTCTGTTACAATCTCTTGTTACAAAAATATAAATAACTTATAAACCAAATGAATAGTGGTATCCCATTTCACTTGACAAGATCAATATCAAATCGGCAATATTTCATTCTACGCCTGGAAATAGTTCCTAACAATAATCAGTGCGAAGACAAATTTAACCAAGATGGATTGCTACAATTATTGTATATCTCAACTCGATAGCAAACTTTGTGACAAATGACCTATTATATATGTATACGTATATAGTGTAATTGATATTCAAATCGGTATGTGACTATAAGCCAACTTAATAAGATTACAACGTAATTAATCTGATGCATATTCCGGCCATTGTTTGCGCCCATCCGCCGCATCCGGTTTGATAATAATTATAATAGATATAATTAGGTATACATTACATAAAATGATGCATGGTACAGTACAATACGAATGTGTTAGTAGATTTAATTTTATTTATTTTATTTTATTTAGCAATACACTACCCAACAGAAATTCCAATTACGGGGCAGGAGATATAAGTATGTACATAATATAAGATACAAAATATAGATACAATATACAGTTATACCAATATAATTAATGTGTTTTATCAATAAAAATATAGTACTGTAAATAAACCCGAAACAAAACAAAATTATAATTTATAATTTACGACTAGGGAGATAAATTTTTTATCGCAGCTACATTGCAGTGGAATATATCAAACTGATCTTGAAGATTATTATAATTTTCACACATCTTATATAGGGGTGAGGATTTTTGAATGTTGGTTCTAGGGGTGGGTAAGTAAAATAATGATTTTTGTCTAGAACCCAGCCTTGGTATCCGAAAATTCAATGAACTTAAAATAGTACCACAGTCTGTTATATTGTTTAGTAAATTGTAAAGGAATATTTGCTGTGATATAATTCTTCGAGACTCAATACTCGATAGCGAGTATCTATTTAAAAGTTCACTTTGAGGAAAGCCAATAGCAGGATAGACCCACCATCTTCCTTATAAGACAATATATTTAAGAAACGTCTCTGAATTTTCTCTAAATTCTGTATGTGAATATTATAATGAGGAGACCAAATAACTGAACAATATTCCAATTTGGATCTAACAAAAGATTGGTATAACAGTTTCAGAGTGTGCATGTTGTTAAAGTCATGAGAACACCTAATTATAAATCCGAGTTTCCTAAAGCTTTGGCTGGTATTAGTGTAGCAATAAATATCCTGAAAAACATTTTTTTTAAAATTTTGAACGTAAAGTGCTGTGATCGAGACTGTCAAATGCCTTAGTGAAATCAGTGTATATAACGTCAACTTGCGAATTAGCGTCTATAGCGTCAGATATATATTGGCTTATACAAAAGAGATTTGTTGAGGTCGATCTTCCTTTAAAAAAGCCATGTTGGTATTACGTAATGGGATGTTTTACATAAGAAAACGTTGATTCATACAACAAATTTTCAAAACATTTTGAGAAATTATTGACAATCGTTATAGGTCTGTAATTTTCAATATTATTTTTATCACCTTTTTTGTATATGGGAATTATTTTCGAACACTTTAATGAATCAGGAAATACATGTGATTTGGGGGGAATTAAATAAAAATGTTAGTGGACTTTTGAACACAGTGGCACAATCGTGTAAAATAAAAGCTGCATGTTATCAGGGCCTATTGTGTACTTCGGTTTAATTTTTTTTAAAGCACTTAAGACTTCTTGCTCTGTACATTCATCTAAGTGGAAAAAATCATTACTTTCATCTACAAAATCGTTCTTGTCCTCGGTTGAACCATAAGGGGTGATATAAGAACTTGAAAAATATTCTGCAAAAGCATTAACCAACTGTTTGTTGCCTACATAATGATTATTCTTGTAATACATATCAGTCGGTAAATTATTACTAGTTTTCTTACTGTTAATGAACTGCCAAAACTTATTAGGATTTATTTTTATATTTTCTTCTATGTCATAACAATATTAGTGCTAGGAGATCATTGAAGTTTTTAAAGTCACGCCATGCTGTATGTTTCAATTGAATGTACTTAATAATATTGGAATTATACCAAGGCGGGTAGGTCTTGCCTTTAAATACAGTTTAGATACAGCAAAACCTAACCGGACAAGTTTTGGTTGCAAGGTTTTGTTCTCCAAGCTTGTTCTGCAATAGTGTCGATTTTTAAAAAGTTTAAGAATGGCCATGTAGATGTTTCAATTCGTCGTTGCGCCTTCTACAAAGTCTACATGTGCATTTTCACAAATTATTCAGGAGAGATAAAAAAATGTTTTCTTTTCTGATTTAAGAATACTTACCATTTTTCTAACTTAGTTATTGTATTGTGTAATAGACATAATATGGAACTCATTATAATAAATTAGGCATTCATTTTAGATAGTTGATTTATGGTGTGCCTTTTTGACACAGCCACTTTTGCACCATCAGCAAGGTGGATAAATAATGTGATTTTTTGTATGCACTAAACATTTAATATTATTTTAGAGCCAAAAGATGTGGTTTTAGAATAATCGTTTTATGTCATTTATTAGACAAGATATTAGATTTGATTTCAAATAAATGTGAAACAAATAAAAATAATACATGGGTGTATGCTTATGACCACATGATAGAAATGGAAACTTCTAATTTTCGAATTTTAAAATATATACTGTAACCGTCCGCCCGTATTACCAGAACCCGCAATATACTGCACCCGTTAATACACATTGACCGTACACGCCCGTGCCACAGATGCTTCAGGAAACCGGCGCTAGATGCGGCCCCACTGTATGTCGCTCCAAAATACTCATAGTTAGCAAGTACTGCGACGACCGTCACTTCGACAGTCGATTTTATTCAATCCAATTCAATTCGATACAGAGAGGAAAACAATTCGACGGTAACCCGACCTGACGGAACCTCCTGATATATTGTTTTCTGATTCTGATTCTGATTTCTGATTGTATTGTATTTTCTTTTACTTAGGAAACAATAAATATATATATATATATATATATATATATATATATATATATATATATATATATATATATATATATATATATATATATATATATATATATATATATATATATATATATATATATATATATATATATATATATATATATATATATATATATATATATATATATATATATATATTTCTCCTATAACAGATATTATTATACGCCAAATACGCCTGTTATAATACCTATATAATTACATTCATGTTATATAATGGATTAGTTCGGTGAATCAACAAAAGATAATATCGATATTGTTATATACAATTATTTATTCTTATCTCTGTACCCATAAAGTAATATTAGTTAAAAAATAAACAATAATATTTGTGAATTATAATGTGGAATTTTCCTCTGATTGGATTTCTTCACTGCTATTATATTGAAACAATAGGCCTATTAGAATGACACAATAGGCCTATGGAAGCTAAAATATGCTGTAAATACTTGAGATTCAATTCATTCAAGTTTATCTCTCTCACTTAGTCAACGACTCTCTCTACTGTGTCGATCTGCCTACTGATCCTCTCACACTTAGTCGACTCGAGCCTGCTTTACCCGAAGGAGCTGTGTTTACGTTCGGCTGTGTAACAGCCGAACGTGACGCGTGATAGCCTAGTCTCAATCAACACCTACAAAAAAAGTGCCGAGCGCGCCTAAAGAAGTTCTCACTTCAAAAAGGGGAAACAAATAATTTTTATTATCTGGGTAATATAACAGCAATGTTATTGCGAATTTTAGGTTGTCATAATAGAGTTGGTGGTCTCTGTGCATGTACCTAGTAAACGATTGCGAACTCTGGAGTTTTTTCTTGTCAATTTTAAAGGGTAGAGTCATTGTAGAGTTAGGTACGGTTCTATTACATTTAACTTTAGTCTTCTTTGTGGAAGTGGTTTAAACTCATCGGAATGCCTTAACTTATGTAAGACATCCCCCTTTAGATAACGCATCCCTCTGATGGTTACAGACTACCACTCTATATAACGCTCAGGCGAGTAAAGTCCACTCGTTGACTAAGCGAGAGAGATAAACTTGAAACTAAATTGCCCGGAATGACCTAGTAAATTTTAAAGAATGAAAAATAAACATGGTTGATAATAAAGGGCTGCTTTTTCCTTGCCATATCCATTCTCTCAACATAATATGAAGGTCTATATATTGGCGGTTAGAAAAGTTGTTCCAAGGCAGAGTGGACGTTATCAACCTCTATCATTGTGTGTCCTTTTTCTAATATAATTTGCTCAACTTCTACAAGATTATTTTGTGTGAAGTTTGCTAACGCACTTGCCACTGTTCGATTTTTATTTTGGTATGCACAACTATATGAAATTAGAACAATTTTCTTGAACTATGAATGCTGTTTTAGAAAGTCAATTATGCAACTTGTGAATTCGTTTGAGGTAACAGTCCCATTTTTTCACCCCACACGTAAAGGATCACATCTTTGTTGTTGGCGATGTAAAGGGTAAAGATGTGTACTTCAAGCTTTTGGGAAGAATAATGTTTGGACACACGAGTTTGAGGCTAAGTAAGATGCTTTGTACATCCATCGTCACTACCAATATTTCATCGGATAAGTTAGTAATAGCATCTTGTTTTGCCTTTCGGACTTCTTCCCTTTTCACCACATGCTCAATTTAGTTTGCTTCTGGCTTTAAAGTTTCTTTCTGTGATTAATTAAATTAATTTTCAAAATCTCAAAATCGCCACTGCAATAATAAGGAACACGCATAAATTTTATTACCGGTGGCAATAGATTCTAATCACCTTATAACTGCACAATTTAAAATCAGTTTTTATGCAATGCCCTGCTTTTATTTAAAAAAAATGTTTAATACAAGTAACATAATTATAAAATCCCGATGAACGCATGTGACGTCAGAGCAGTCAAAGAGTAATATTTCAATTATGTCAATTAACTGCAAGTATTGTTTAGTTTTAAATTTTTATTTCTAGGTCGAGTATCGTATGTTTTTATTGCTATTATTCATCTCCAGACCTATATGTCAGAGGGCTCGTATTATAATAATTATTATAATACTGTTACACATTTTTATAGAATAACATCCATTTGATCTTGATAGCACGTGTCACGTTTAGTAAATATACTAAACATATGTTGACTATATATACAAAAACCATAATAAAAACACATTTACCAACACAAACATCGTCCAAGTAAATTATGTTTTCACTATAGACCTTATAAAAAGTGTCAGCTTTAACTAAAATCATTAATATTAATATTATCCAGGCCAGAACTTCATGAGAACAAAAAAAGAATACGTAGTAGAGAATAAGAACAGAAGCAGCGCCATGATATTGTGTTTATATTGCACAAATACTCATTAATTATAATTGGTATAAACATTAACCGGCAAAGTAATTGGAAATAGGCCAAGTCTGCGGGCATGGCTTTATATCAAATACGGTTCGGCGCATCCCAAAGTTTCGGGGGTGATAACACTCTTCACGCCATTAAACCAACACTATCGTTAAAGCTATAACGTTGTATCTAAGCACTTTTTCAACCGATATGGCATTAACACATCAAATCAAACGGCAGAACTGGCGGATGAATTTCGCCTATAATGGTGAAATTACTAAATATGAAACGATAAGGAGATGCGGTTATTTTGCTATTAATGAAGTGTCAAAATTTAATGGCTCAAAAAGTGCCTGTAAAATGGCCCATGATTAATATAACATAACAATAAACTTGAGCCTTAAGAAACGCCTGGTTCTTTTAAAGAAGGAGTTTAGCAGGATTATCCTCTTTGGGAACAATGGGTGTAAAGCGGACTACTTGGAAATACTCCATTATATTTCTACTTCTTGATTTGTAATAATTCCGTTAAATGTAATAAATTTCGGTTGAAAAATGCTGCGAAGAATGAAATGGCGATTTAAGATATAAATAATGCTCAGAAATAGGTGCATATTATTATCGAATATTTTAATGAAAGGGGTTTAAGTATCTATTAATATTGATGATCCATGGGGAAGCCGCCATAATTTATGGGCCTATACAACATAATTATTAGTTATATGCAAGCAATGAATGGCAATTATTATCAACCATCAGTTTTCATTTATCATCCTTTAGCATTTCTTTTAGTGGAAATAAAAATTTTCTAAAA
>CAXKVY010007185.1:0-2500 GCA_964058915.1 Tetropium fuscum | reverse complement strand
TAAATAAATAAATAAATAAATAAATAAATAAAGCAAGCACGCAAGCAAGCAAACAAACAAACAAACAAACAAACAAACAAACAAACACACAAACAAACAAACAAACAAATAAATAAATAACGAAATAGTGGCTGAGAAACTCAAAGCTTTTGTAGTCTTGAAAAAATCATATTTTTATAAATCAAAATAAGTTTGATATTACAAATGCACAGGTAGGTACTTCATCAGTCTTACATCTTACATAAGAGAAAAGCCAACTGTAATAGTCTTCGTCAGGTTCTTCTTCACTTTCTTGCAATACAATATTTGTGCAATCTCTACCAGAACAGTTACAACATATATCAGTACATTCCAGACTATAAAATCGACACGTACTAGTACAGTCGGCGTCCGTCAGTTTGAACTCACTACCATCCAAGCGATTCTCTTTCTATCTTGCCCTGCTAATTAGTTTTAGTTTAAATTTTATTTTTACTTGTTTTATATAAGATAATGATTTTTTCTACATTTACAGAAACGGAAGAAACAACCACAATAGTGAGGGAATGGTATCAAATTAAGTACATATTATTACATATATTCACAATACCAGAGCATTGGAAATATGGCAACGCTGTTGAGCGTTTTTGCGTCCACTCTATATCGCTGTTTATATACGTAAGAGGTCAGTTTGAGAGTATGATGGATCAGTCATGTTACCCTAGATATCATATTTTGATATATTCATATGCAAATCTAGTCCTTTCAAATCAGCTTTTAAGATAAAACTATATTTATCACAGCTAATTTATCCATCTCGTTATCTTTAATTTTAATTTATCTTGTCTTTATTTAACAAATGAATAAAATAGGTTCGGTAATAAAGAACAATATGAAATATAACGAATATCATTAAATTGGTATTTTTTTCACTTTTCTGTATTCACTTAACAGCACTAGGCATCATACAGCATTAATATTCCGACATATTGAATCTCAGTGTCTATTCCGCAATATTGGAAGCAATCATCTCATGATAGTTTTAGACACAGTAGTTATTAAAATATGGATAACCTTCCCATTTGGATTTATGTTCAAAACCATCAAAAATATACTTTAATCGAATTTCTGTAAGTGATTAAATTATCTATTTTAGGCCCGTGGCGTAACATAGAATATTAATTATTTGCGTATTAAATGGCTAAACGAGCTAAATCTACTCTAGGATTACATAAAGTGATTTGGGGTAGCTAACTAATGGACGTGATGATAATATGACAAATTTATCAATTAATTGGAGTTTGGAGCAGCAGCGGACCGACATGGAATATGATAACGTTTACCTTATAAAATAAATGTAAACGAATTTAATGCCCAGTATTTATAGAAATATTATTATATATTTGTTTAATATAAAGTGTTACATACAATTAATAAATTTACATAGAATAGAAATTGTATTTATTTAAATATATTAAAACCCAAGTTGAAATAAAATTACTTCTTTTATAGTTTTAATATTTTATTACTTACTAATAACAGCAAAATCTAACTTGAACATTGCTTTGAACGAAATTATTAAATTAGAGTATGGGTCAGTTACATGGCATCCAATCTATCAGTGTTATTATATATCTAGACCAGGAGATGATAACAGTTTATTTTCTCCTATTTCATATAGCTTGTCTTTTGGAGTAGTGAAAGTGTACCTTAACAACAAAGAAAATCCGTTACTAGTCCGCTGGACGCTTTTGGGTCAGATGGAAATTTGCTTTTTCAATTTTTTTTACACTTGCACAAAACTTGTTTGTATGTATGTTTTTCTCCGATATTATAATGAGATTGTAATTATTAAAGAAACATATAGATGAGGCGTGCAGGTTATTTCCTTTAAAGCAACCCTGTTCACAGTGGCAGAGGTATGACAAGAATTGTTGTCTTTATTTTTTGCTTCATTTTTATATTTTTTAAATTTATACACTCCCCGGCACAAAATTCCGTCACCCTAAAATTTTGCCCAATTTTGATGTTTTATAACTTTTTTATTTTTCATCTGATTTTCATAATTTTACCAGTCTGTAGATCAGTTCATTGTGTGTCTTTTTAATTATTGTAATAAGTCATATTTTTCGTCCAGGCAATATTATACAGGGATAAATCAAAGTGTTGTTTTTTGTCGTAAACTCAAAACACCCTGTGGAAAAATTGAGGCGAATAATTTTGTTTACAAATTGTTTGATGCCATCTTAGACGTATTGTAAACATTTTGTTTTTTGATTCATCCCATTATCTCATTTCTTCTGCGAGCAGCAAAATTTTAAATGAAACGCTGTTAATTTTATCATTTTTAATTAAAAAACATCGACGTTGGCTAAATACGCGGTTATTGTGACAGAATATTTGACAGTACAGTCTAGTACAGTACAGTTAGAAGCAATCCTGCTTCTAACAATCTTCTACGTATCGTTCTTTCACTTACACTTACTCGACGTACCATTTGCAAGTCATTTTTTAGATACAC
>CAXKVY010007184.1:0-27987 GCA_964058915.1 Tetropium fuscum | reverse complement strand
AGGTGGGCCAACTGAAATGGGAAGGGGCTCGTATTATAAATTACAAATTTTACTCAAAACAATTAAAATTAGCGCAGCGCGACAACACAAATTGCTTGCTTCAATAAAAACAGACAAAAAAAAGGCAAACAGTGCGCAGCAATAATGTATATTATATTAAATATGGCACTGGGCACTCAAGTATATCTGATGGCAGCAGAAATATAAAAACTTGGGACACGGTACAAAAATCGCTATAGTATAATAGGTATAGACTTCGTCCGTTAATGGAAACAAACTTTTAATTTGGATGTTTGTAACACCTCTCCTCTTTAATTACATTACCTTAATTAAAGGGCCTCTCATCCAGGAGATGTGACGTAATGAATTTTTTCGTTGTTGCCTATCGGCTGCTCAGGTAAATACGGAGGTCGTGGATAAGTGGATTTGCTAGAGGCTTGCACTTAGATACGTTTAGATATATCACCAGAAAAATCACAGCTTGACAGTGACCGGCTTGATCTACTTCTACTTAAAATTTGTATAAAAATACTTGGACGCCAGGTCAAGAGTACTTTAATAGTACATAAGACCGCAGAAATGATCAGCCAATAATTATCAGCTGTGACCTCTCGTGACTCAGACTTTTCCCAGAGAAATAAAAGATAAATTTTTTTTTTTAAAAAACAATATATTACAAAAATATTTATATTACCAGTTGATGGTTTACAGTGATTCTTAAATAAAAATTAAAATTTACAATTGGGTGGCCTGAGGGGCGTTAAAAAGACTACTTGATTAGGTAGCCTGAAGGGCTTTAGGTTAAAACAATAAAAAAATGTTCACTCTTGACACAAGGTCAAGTCGAGAAATTTATCATTTACAACAAAAGTGAATTGTAAACCTTGGTAAAAGTAAAGTGGAAATATTCCTTAAGACCTGGTAATTCCTAGGGGCAATTAATTATTCAAAAATACCTTTCCTCTTCTCTGGAGATCACCTCGTGGATGTGCTTGGCCTCCTAGGATCCTAGGCTGAAGCTTCGGCTTGGTGGTCCAGCTGAGCTGAGGGTGATATATACCGCAATGGATGGAATGTGCCGGCTGCAGGAAGAGGTATCTTCCAGTCTAGCGTTCAGGAATAGGTAATAATCGCCTGCTCTGCTCACCACAGGAATCGATTCTCGGTCATGAAGGTGTGGAAGAAAAATTTACCGGTATCAGGTTTTACAAATTTGGACAAAAAAATATATGTATAAATTCCCGCTTGAACCGGATATCAAGAGTGAAATTTATACTAAAATGAATTTAAATAAAATAACTAGATTAATAGTTCAAAAATATGAGTTTTAATTATTTAAAAAAAATATTGTAATGTTAAATATTGGAAGTAAATTTTGATTAAATTCCCAAAAATTGAGATTAGACTTTATCACAGTAAAAAAATAAAATTATCAACACTGGAATGTGGTATGCAAATTTTCACTATTTAAATCAATAAAAAAAATAAAGTGGTAATCATATACCAAAATAGAAAAAAAATATATGCATGGCTTTTGTGCCCACAGCTCAGTCCAAGTAGTTGCTATTGTTTGAACCGTAAAATTTAATATGGCATTAACCTATTTTAAGGCTCTCACAAAGCCTTAATTACTTGGCCCAGCTGTAGAACATTTACACATATCTCTTATTAATAATAAAATATTGTTGACTATACCTGGTAACTTTGAATCACTGCACTACAACGCGGAAGATATGTCTTCGAGAGCGTAAGGTCGACAGGCTAAAAACAAGCCGGCAGAAAAAGGAATGATTCTTGCGGATCCCGCGTGTAAATGTGACTGTAGCGGGACGGAAAGGTAGGGGTAACGGTAGATGGTGAGTCGTTGTAAATTTCTACAAGGTCGCGCGGTTTTATTTCAAATATTTGAAATAGGAATTCAAACATTAGCCATAAAACTGAACGGAATTTATTTACGTTACATGTTATTCCCCGAATAACAGATGTTATTAGGTTCACAGATTTTAGAAACCGAAGTATCAATACTGAACACTGAGCGTTACCTAAGCAATTTAGGGCGACAAAAGGAAGCTGCTATTGGCGACGTCGCGTCGTCAGGAGAACACTAGTCCCCTGCACTCTTCAAGTGCCCCAGACGGCTTGACGAAAGCAAAAGGGAAGTAGGTATCTGCCTTTACTGAGGTGGATGAGTATATAAATACCACAACGCAGCCTGCCACGTTCTCAGGTTTCTACGCTGAGCGGTTGGTGGTTAATCAAAAAATGCCCTCCCAGAGAGGAAGTCTTTCCAAATTTTTGCCGGCAAGGCTTCTTATATATGAAGATTAATATGGATTTAGAGGCCTAAAATATTATTATCCTTGTACCGTTTCCCGCAAAGTGATAATAGGTTTTAAGATTATTTATTTGTGGACTTTTGTGGATGAAGAGCTTTAATTTGAATGGTCGCGACACGTCAACCCGCAATTATTCTACATTTATATACTTTTAGAATTTATATAAAGGGTGGCCGAAGAGTGATGACCGAATAATTGTTAAGCTTGGTTATCCTGACCGTTACAATTATCTAACATTTAGTCGTTGTCATAGTCAAATAAAAGATAAGGGTATTCCAATACCGGATTTTGCACTATTTGCTCCAATAAAAATAACCAAACACGTCCTTCTGTGTATGACTACTACTAATTTTGACCAAAGCCTTGTTATTGTTTGCAAAAACATGTTTCCTTGTCTAGGCTCATGCAAGTTTCCATGGAAGGTATTTTCCTGGATTTTTATCCCTCATGATGAGTCTGGAATATTGTCTTTTTCCAGACATTCCTAAATAATACTTGCTTTATACGAAAGTATAAAGCAAGGTTCAGTTGTTCCAAAAGTACACTTAAGTGCGAAATATTGAAGTTCTTTGTCCGAACTCTGCTTTGTTAAGATTTGTCCAAAGTGGTTAGCGATTAAAAAGCACTGGGTAGCTAGTTACAAGGTAAGGATGTCGTAGGTTGGAAATTAGGCACCAGACGGATGATCAGAAAAACAAGATTCAATAATACTTTTTACGCGTAATGCTTTTATTTAGATGAAAACGTTACAAACGTTAGTGAGTTTAATTTAGACTTTACTCAACTCTGGTGAGTTAAGAAAAGAAATTAAATTTCATCAAATAGGAGTAAACTTGCCATCAAATAATAAGTTTATAGCAGTTAATCGAAATTTCATGTTTGATTTCGGTCCGCAAAAATGGCAACTAGTTATGACGCCTCATCATCTGATTGTTTCCGGCAAGGGAAATTGTAACTTCCGGTTGCCAGTGCGGCTATTTTCGAATATTACTCATTTCAATGTCGAATATTCCATAGCAGGAAAACACAGGAGCATATTACAGTAGTTGTCTTATTAATGCCCACAAAAGCTTTTCCATTATTCCCATTAGCGCGTATTTAAAAAATGAGTTGTTGCAAGTTTTTTTTAGTCAAGTTAAAATCTATACAGTGAACAATATAAAATTGATGAAGTAAAATACATGTATAGCTAGTCAAGAATAGAAACGACGGTCAGTTTGTTGATATCGAACCACCCTTTTAATGCGCAGTGAATAATGCTAAATAGCTCACAATTATCTCAGATGCCTTAAATGACTGGCCTATATTCTAAACTTATGTATATATATAAAACATTTAATATGTCTATTAATTATATGGCCTTAAAAGGACTTGGTTTTCATATCTAAAATTACCATGCATAGGAGGAATATCACCGTAAAGGCTGTCCGCCTCAGGGGTGTGCATATAGATTTCAAATTTTCGCTTACTTTCCATTTCATGGGCGAACCCTTATTTGCAAATATTATGCGGGGTTGGCAGAAATTAATTACTATATCCCGATATCGATCGTGTAAATTAGATATAAGGTTTGCAAAGGAACGCACTCTAATGTAGATATAATGAATATTATTGGCACGTTACCAGAAGCAAGTATATATGAATATAATATGAACTAAGAACTTGTCTGAAAATCAGTTTTAAAATATTATTACTTATCTATTCATTTTATACCGTCTGTATTCAAGAACTATTAAGTTTACCAACAAATAAATCATTAAGTAAGGGCTGTAATGGCCTTACAGGTACATTTTTAAGTAGAGAAAATTGCGTAAATATTAAAATAAATAAAAGTTCACCAAGCACTGAGTCACGTTTCGTGAAAAAAACTGTACAGTGTACATATTATGTAAAAAAATATCACTTTTTCGTCATTGTCATTTCGACATGTTTTATTACATCGGCAGCCTCTCGACAAATAATTCGTAAGCGCCATTTGTCTAATTTTACAGAAAACCATGTAGTTTGTTTAAATAAGTATTTTCTTCAAACTTATAAGTACTGGTAAAATGATAGATTACAGCATGTATCACTAAATGATAAATTACAGCACGTATCACTATATTTACTATAAAAACTCACTGGAGAGTAAACTCATATTAAATCATTATTATTCAATAATTTTCAAGGCGTGCAAGCAAAAAAATAAGGTTATAACAAATTACTAACTAATACGCAAGCAAACTAATAAGCAAGCGAACCTAAATAAAAAAAGAACACGGCAGTTAGGGATGTACGGCGATATAGAACAGCGCAAAATCGCTCACTACGTGATCGCCTAACTATTTTATAAATGAGGAAGTAGGCAAAAAAAAAGAAAAAAGCGAAAGAAACTAATGATAACAATAAACGCGGGCATCACTACTTAACAAAAATATATATACAGTATACACGGCCAGTAGTAGTATATACTACACTATATACTACAAGAATTCTACATAAGCAAATAAGCAAGTGATATACTAGTAAACGCTCTTCTACTCTTCTACTGGAAAAGAAAGAAGAGATATCACCAGTAAGTCACCTCACATAAAGATGACCTCACATGTCCTACGTGCGGATGGTGTCTGTCAGGCACTGCTTCATATGTGCACCAACTCACGACTAGAGTTCCAACGATCCAGGGAGGAGACCCCAACAAAGACAGCATACGTGGTGTGGCGGTGGATGGCGTGCCAGGTCCAGTCCAGTCGCACGACATGGCTCCTGGGACGGATCAACCGTCAGATTCAGACGTGAACTAAAACTCTGAAACTGTAGGACGCAATTAGTACATTACCACACTAAAACTTTCCCCAAAGTGTCCTCTGAAGGACACAATCCGACAACGTCGCTATAACGAAATCGTGGTATCAACATGATTACCTGTTGGTATAAGACTACTTACTATTTGATATGCAAAGATGCCTTTCATGTGCAGCTTTTTTACCTCTTGAATTTTCTTTGCAAAATTGATAGCTCACAAAAAAAATAAAATTATACACATTATCCCTCTTGAAATAAATTGAATGGGGTGTTATTACTCGGCGAAACCGTCAAGTTGGCTGTTGTCTAATAAAGTCATTATGACAAGTGTTGCCATTGTTCTTGTCGCTTTGAGTAGATAAGAAATACATCACAGGATTAATTCCTCTAAATAAATATGTTGAGCCAATCTTTAAATAATACAATAGTTTTATAAGATCTATTTTTTCGATAATAGAATATTATTTCTACGTGTGGAGAAGTTATAAGAATGATTATACACTTTTAGGTTATGGAGAGCATATTATTATTAGAACATAATTTGAAAGCTCATTTAACTAGAGTATATTTCATTGTAATATGTCGCCAATCTAGTTGCAGATTGTCACCTACAGTTTCGTACGTCATATTACCTACATACATATTATCCGCATAGGGGCTAAAATGTGATTTAATTAACCAAAACAAACCGAACCATAACTAAGATAATAACTTTAGGCATATTACTAAAGGTCCTAAAATCTAAATTAACATACTACTGTGTTGCTCTTTAACACACTTAATTGCATTTAATCAACTGAATTTATACAAAGTTATGACAAATTTGGTCGTTAAGTTGAACGTGCTCATATACTAATTAAGCATATCGATCGGACCATTAAGTTATCATTTATTGTTATCATTTCACCACATGGTAGATAGCAACTAGCAACTTAATATTTAACCCAGTCAGTAGGGGGTTTCAGCATGCAAATGGGGTAGTTTAATTTTTTATACGTTACTTAGGCCTTTAGATTTAGGCCCTAATGAAAAATTCAGGTTTTCGACCTTGAGTGAATGTGCAAATTATATATTTTTTAAAAATAATTCCTTACCAAATATCTAGTTTCACAAAATCTTGTTTTTTTTAAATATTGTAATTTACAAAAGAAAATAGCCTAAAATTATCTAGGTATTTTATGAGGTATTAATCATTTAAATCAAAAGCAGAATAAAAAAGTTCCAATAAAAACGCATTTTGTTAATTTACTCAAAACTTTAGACCTTTATCCACTTATGTCTTCAATTGTCTGCTTTGAAATAAATTACGTTCATAGTGTTAGCAATGCATTTTTTATTCTTTTGGGCATACAATGGTCCTATGAATGTATATGTTTTCTATCAATATGCAATACACGGTATATACACAGCTCTTTGCTCAAAGAGTATAGTAGAATTCCTGTTTTACTGAATATCTAACAAGCGACATAATAAAACAGTATTAGGCTACCAATTCATCTTGTTACGTCTCCGGAGAAATGTAGGAAAAGGAATTTCAAGATTGTCGGCTCAAGTTCTTACAAGTTTGTTTCGCTTTTTACATTGTAAATGGTCCGATTCTCAGCCAGACCGCAATACCTCAAAGTAAAATTTTACATTGAATACTTTTAATTTCAACCTCGATTTAAGTTGATTTATCCTCATAATATCATATTTCGTGATTTATTTATTTCTCTTATTGTTTGCTCCATATTGACTTCTTAGTTAATGCATATTAGGCCAGGCGCACTACCTATTGGTGGTATTGTATCGGATCGGATATGGTATTGTATCAGTATCGGATTTTAGTTTTTTTTACAAGACCAGTTGCGTAATATTTTACTTTTCGTAACTGGTTCTGAAAAGCAAGATGTTTCCTAACGTCAAAGGGTATCGAAAAGTATCACTTTACATGTCAAAATTAGAAAAAGTTCATCTCATTTATTATTTAGGCCTGCTGACAAGCTATGAACAGGACAAGCTGTCACACCGGTAAAACCTACTGGATTGTTTTTAAACGTATACAATTCAGAGTTTTCTTCTCATAAAATACAAAATTGGTGAAAAATAGAAAAAGCCTTGTATTAAACACGCTGGAAAACAGTATTTTATGTAACTTGCATCCTTTTTCACAGAAATCTATCTGCTCGTTACACAAAATAGTACTTTTCCCAACTGATTACATAAATACACAGTTATCACACTCATTTCATCCTCGTGATATTGATTTATCTTGCAAAAAAATAAATTCTGATTTACAGTCACTTCTGAATTAATCGAAAAACAACAATTTAAAGCATTAAGCTTTAAATTATTAGCGTCATATATGTGTCGTCATTTGTTATACTAGTCATAGAGTAAAAAGTCAAGTGGAATTAAACCTTAAACTAACCTTAGATGATAAACCACTCACTCTTGTTACTAAATCCAAAAACCTTGGTTTGACTTTTGAAAATAATATGTGTTTCAAAGAACATGTCTCTTTAATACTAAGAAATTTTTACATAGCTTTAAAATTATTACATAATAATGTTTCCATTTTGAATTTCAAACTTAGAAAAAAATTGTGTGAGTCTCTCATATTGCCTTTATTAAATTACTGCAATATTCTTTATTTTTCATGTCTAGATACATACATCAAAACCGGTTACAAAAAATACAAAATAGCTGTTGTAGATTTATTTTCAGACTTAGAAAATCATGTTTCTCTTAAAATTAATACTCTAAACTAAAAATAAAAATAAAAAATCTTTACAAATATAACCTAGCAGTCTTTACTCACAAAATTTTGAATACATCCTCTCCTCCTTACCTTCGCGACAAATTTATCTTTAGACATAATACCCACAAAAAAAAATCTGCGGTTTACTATGAAATTAGCTCTTCCTCGATATCGGTCATCCATGTTTCGACGAACTTTTATATATAATGTAATAATATTGTACAATTCTCTTGACGATCAACTTAAAAACCTCCCTGTAAATAAATTTCGTAAGAAAGTGAAATCATTTTTTCTTTGATTACAGTAAATTACTTGATATTATCTATTTTGTATTACATTTTGTATTATCTATCAATTATACGTATATCCATGTATATGTATGTGTGCATGTATGTCTATGTATATGTACAATGTAATATGTGTGTGTCTGTATATATATATATATATATATATATATATATATATATATATATATATATATATATATATATATATATATATATATATATATATATATATATATATATATATATATATATATATAACTTCTACTATCATTGTTGCGTCCATATATATCCTTATAGCATATACTATTGCGTCCTTCGCTTTATTGCGTCCTAATATCGGACGTAGCATAGGAGGTCCTAATATCGGATGTCACCCCATGTTTTTCAGGGTTCCCGCCATTTTTTTCATAAAACTGTTTCGTGAACAACTGGCTCAACTTATCATCTTATAGAGCTCAATGAAAATTGGAGACATCTAGTGAGATTCTCAAGATATTTCAGGATTAATAAATTTGTATGGACGCAATAATGCTAACGATTTCGCTGAAAATATATATTTTTAGTTCACAACTTTTCCGATAGTGGATCTACATTATTATACGTATTCATGTATACAATCGTATTCATGTACAATCTTAGTATGTTATTGCGTCCGTAATTTGGCAACATTGCAGTCTATTTTTAGATTCGGTTCTTAGAATCCGTCTAGCATGTGGATTTTTAAAGAAGTAGTTTTATTTATCCGAGTGGTACTGTTGCGTCCAGTTTGTCGTGCACGTGGTTCTTGTTCAGTTCTTCCAGCTAGGAGATATTCTTACGTCCAGCGTGTTTGGATATGAGCCGCAGTAACAGATTAATTAGGTTGTGCGATATGCAGGCTCGCAGAGGTAGGTTGATGACATCAGTGATCAACCTACCTCTGCGCAGTACTATAAGTATAGTAATAACCAATAATTAAATTATCAATTAATGTGCAAAACTTACCGGACATTTAAGAAAATTGCTATTTTCAACAAGCTGTAAACATAATTTTTTTTATCAATCTTAAATATTGGACCAACATCGTAAAAAATCCATGGATTCTTTGTCATCGGCGTCAAATAATTATTTATTGTTTTTTCTTGTACAGAGTGTGAGTTATGTGTTTTTATGAGAGAGAATCTTGCTAAAAATCAATTCTTTGGCCAAAAATGTAACACATCTGCGAGGGACCCCAGAAGGATTTTTCTTATGTTACCTTAATTCTCATTAGGTTGGGTTAAGGCTCATACCTCGGGACGTTTTTAATTTTTGTCCGATATACTCGTAGCTGGTAGGTATTGCGTTGCCATGGAATTATAGTAATTTTTTACGAATTTTCATCTTTTTAAAGAAAATTTTCAATGAAATAACAGATTATGATAAAAAAAACAATAGCGAATAAGCAAAAATTACGTAATAAACAGCCAACAACAGTGATGTATAAAAGAAGATTTACGCAATTATAGAAAAAATGTTAACCAACTTGGAATATTCTAAAAATTTATCTAAGGTGTAATTTGTTTTGGGTTAATAGTTAACTATGTTATGAAATATAGCCATTTTTTTTAAATCGTTATTTCTTTTAAAAATCCCTTTCCAAATCAAATACAAATATTAGTAATCTAATGAACGCTGCCAACACCAGTGACATATAAAAAAGGATTTATGGATTTCAAAAAACGAAAATACCTAGGTCAACTTAAATATTTCTGCAAAACTATGTAAAAGTATTGAAGAAAATAAAATAAAATAATTGAACATATACGAAGTCTGCTATGTACTCAGGGAGATTTATATTACAATATTGTATAAAAAAGTAAAGTTTACGGCTTGTTAAAAATAGCGGTGTATTAGGTATTAAGTTCTGCACGGTAGGTAGTTTATTTTATTACTGTGTAATCTTTATAATGAAATATTTTTTTTCTGTATTTCTGTAGATGAATCATCTATTTCGTATTCAAGAAAAGTGAATTCAGACATTATTGGGCAATTTTCTCCTGAAACTGGTTACTCTAGGTAACCAGTTGGACGAGACTTTCGAAAATCGGAAAAACTATTCGGATGTTCCAGAGTAATGTAAGGATTTTACATTAATTTATTGTTTTTGCACTCCTTTTATACATATTTCATTGGTAGTGTTGCACATAGGCCAAACAAAGTACACCATATAATTCAATTGTTTCTGAGTTATTGAGTTTGAGATTTTGTTATATAGTACACTTTGACAGGTTGTAAAACTGTTTCGTTCTAACACAAACCATTTGAGCTCTACAACCTGTCAAAGTGGCTAAAATGTCCGCATTAAACCGTCGATAACCCACAAGATAGCAAGATAAGTAAAAGAAAAGATAGAAGCAACTAAATTTTTAGCTAAATCCATCCTGCAATGACACTTGTTTCTTTTATTTTATTACATGTACTTTTCTTACGGTGACTGGAAAGGATAAATTATGAGATCAACATTTTAATATTCCTGTAATACTATTTTTAGTTTCTAATGTTTCAACTTTTTTAACATAAAACTAGATTCTATGTAAATTTTGAATTCACAGTTGTATAAATAAATTCCCCTGTGACAAATATATTGTTGTTTTATTATTTTTCCTAATATTGATGCAATCATTCTTTTTTGAATCCAGCCAATAAAAAAAGAGAACAGCAGAAATACTTTTTTAAATGACTTTTATACCTTGGCTACCCTTCAGACCAATAAAAAAATCTTGAAATAATATTCTGCTTGTATTGAGAAACTAGAGAACTAAACTCAAGAGAAAAAAATACAACAAATAATTAGTGCTTGTATTCTGATTACTATTTACTAGTATGTAGTATTTACTAGTATTTACTAGTAGCTCAAATTATTTTTATTTTGAAGAAAACATTTTATTTTATTAAATTATATATTATATTAAATTATATATTATATTATATAAAAGTTTAACAACTTTTTCATCAAAAACTTCATCTCTCCTGTATCCTGTACTGTATCTTCAAAATAGGGAAGATAGTAGGGATAGGAAATCTCAGGGGGACACCCTGTACAAATTATTAGCTAAACTTCAACTTGGTTGGTGGCTAAACCCTCCCGTCTGTCAAATTCGTGATAATTTTGAAATAAATTTCTTATGGGAATGTTCAACAAACAATCGGGCTTGAATTGAACTAGGTATTTTGAAATATCAGCCTAAATTGCGTCAGTTAGAACCTTATTTTGATGTTATATAAATTTCAGATAAGTTTGATTTAAACATTTATTTTGCGTCTGAGCCTTTGGAAAAACAAAGACTTGTGTTATTTTATTCCATTTATGGAAAACGACTGTACAAAAAATATATCAATAAATATGTCTCAATATGTAGACAAAATATATAGATATTATTGCGTCCTGAAATTTGGCAACAATGCGTGGATGTAACAACATATGGTGTGAGCAATATACGGAGTTGACAAGGTCCCTTTTTGTAAGGACGCAAAAATGTCACAAAATGATTGGAAATTCTTATATCTTAAAATTAGGAATTTCTACAATCTATATAGAGTCCCGATGAGTAAATTGATATTTTAACCAATATTCATCACAACATCAAGGATATCTCTATTCCTTCTAGAGGACGCAATAATACACTCTTTTTGTACGGACGCTACAATGGCCGAGGATGGATATATATATATATATATATATATATATATATATATATATATATATATATATATATATATATATATATATATATATATATATATATATATATATATATATATATATATATATATATATGTGTGTGTGTGTGTGTGTGTGTGTGTGTGTGTGTGTGTGTGTGCATATTTTCTAGTGTATGTTGTTTAAGCATTCTATCTGCTTTATCTTAGTTGAAGTTAAATTACTATTCTTAATAATATTATTATTGATTTGTGTATATTTTATTGATTTTTATTTCCCTCAGTTCATGTATTAATGCTCCTCAGTAACAGTAGGCTATATCCCTGACATTAATTAACTATTAGGTCATGCTATTAATTATTTTTAATGACTAAAAATTTATTTTGTCTTACTATTTTTTGTGTTATTAATTCAGGATTTTAAGTTATATTTAAATACGTAATTTCTAAATTTATATTTAAATATGTAAAGGTTGAGTTGAGTAGCCTAGCGCTAGACTTCGCCTTTTTTATAAAATTTGTATTGGTATACAATTTTTAATAAAGACCATTTATTATTATTATTATTATTATTAAATAGCTATTCCCGCCCGCAAAACCGCTTCACAAAATCATTTAGTATGCAAAACTTTTGAAATCGCTCCTAAAGTTGTTAAAAAAAAAGAAAATCGATATTATAATCATTCTATATGATAAAAATATATTATAATTAAGTAATTAACAAATCTCATGCCGAAACTATCAGACGTATACGCGAAGAATGGCGCTGCGGAGTTTACATAACATTGTTAGGTATGTTATAAAATTGTGAAACAAATCCATCGTCAGTTTCATAGAAATAGTAATAGCTTTGAGGTAATAGCTTTGAGTAATAGCTTTGAGGTTTTAAACATGGTTCGGTTGTTTTAAACATGGTTCGGTGTAAGATGGTTAAAATTTGTTGGAAAATTAATACTAGTCATATTCTCGTCTGGGTTGTCAAAGAACAACAGGTGATACGAAATATGTACTTAGTTTCTGTATGAAACATTGTAATGTATAGGTGTCTCTATATTTATTGTTTCTCTCATAATATATATTGAATAGTCTTATTTCAGTATATATTTTTAGGCGATTAAAGCTACATTATAACACACGCCACGCGCCGTAATAAAATAGTCTATAATGATTCTTGTTAGTAATTTTATATTTTATAAAATCCGAGAGAAAAAGTTGAGTTACCATTATAATTCGGTGGTATAAGGCCCAGAGGTACACCCTTGTTTCCCGTTATTACGTTTCTCCATCTCTCTTTAATTTATTAATTTAATTTTTACCACTGCCTTCCTCTGTTAGACTAAAACTCGCATTAGGGGTAAGCTCTACCTCCTCTCTAATTATTATTATTACAATATTCATAACGTCAAATTAATTTCATACGGCGAAACTGCGGAAAAGCAGCATGTATTAATATTTCGCGTAGTAACAGCGCTCTGTCAGCGATCTGCCTTGTAAATTAGTTACCTCTGTTAATGAATATGGTTATTTCAGAATGCATTTCTGAGCATAGAGCTGCTTTAATGGAGCTTAACATATAATACGAATCGTAACAGTTGTTATTAGCCGAGATATACATGCAACTTCATCCGCCATTTTAACAGCATGTATGCATATTAAATTTTACTTGAACTGAAATGCAAATGAAATGATACTTAGTATTCTGATGTTTGCATAGTTTTCAAATATAAAAATGAGGACACAAGAGAAATTAATCAGGTATGGCATTTCTTATTCGTAGACAGCGTGTGTTCGATACACATTTTATTTATTCCTAACTGATGCAGATTTTGAATCAATTTTACATTATGTACCTACCTTAAAGCGTTTTTATATTTGATAAATCATAATATGATATGTCGAAACTATGTATTATTATTGTTATTTGATTTTTCTGGCCATTTTTAATTTATCTACCAATAAAATAGGGTTTCACCAATCAGCGTGTAGCCGATTAGACCCCGGGGCGGTATGCACTGTCTTTGTTTGACTAGGCATGTAAATTTTCTCCCGCAGCCTCTTTGTCTGTGGCATGCGGTTTGGTTTGTTTACTTCGTAGGTAGGCACTTGATGATTTTATGTATTAGCAGTTTATTATGATTATTTTATTATATTATTATGACACTTTTATTTATTATTTTTTTTTATTATATATTTTATTTATTAGCATTATGTATTAGTATTTTATGTATGATTTTATATATTAGCTTTTAAGTTCTTTGCTATTCATATTTGTTTTGTAAAAAGAAATCTTGGGTTTGTTGTAACAATGTTGTATCTTGGGTTGGGTATGTAACAATTCATTACATAGAGAAATAAGCATTACCAGTTGTATATCTGGACATATATACGGAGACGAACCACAGTAGAAGTTGTACAAGTTCTTTCACCTTCATAGAGAATCTTCAGAGTGATGTACGATTTGTTTCATGTATTCATGTATATATACAATTTGCAAAAGAGAAATTAAATTAAATGTCTGGCACCCTGGAATATATACCGAAACAAATTATGCGCGATTTATCTACTTAAACCATTTACGTGTTAATTTTTCGTTAATAATGGAGGAATGATGTTGGGAATATTTATTTCAAAAGCTGTTTAATATCCATATTACTACATGCGTCAAATAATGCATACGTGCATCATGAATGTATTATAAAGGGTATTTGTTTTCTTTAGTAGGTACATACCGATATACCTACATAGTTCAAATACATTGTTTACGTTTAATCATTGTTCCGGAAATTTACGTGATGTGTGATTATATATAATTATATATGGTTTTTGCCAATGATTTAATTACTAATTATAACTATACTAATATACGAACAGTGTATGTTAAATTATTATATAACATTTATGAATCATTGACTGGGTATTCTAATTGTTGTTCTAGAGTAGAAAATTAATAAATAATTAATTATCGAATTTTCGGGTTACAACTAAGTTACTGGATTGTTTCATATTTTAGTTTTAGCAAAACTAGTGTCACGCAACGGGCGCCATCTCTTATATAATGTTCGAAGTTTTAAGCATAAATCGAATTCTGGAACTGCAATCAGCTGTATGTATGGCACTCTGCTGAAAGTTTAGGGATTGAGGGGTTTACTTCACCAGTTCTTTAAAAAATTCTGGATTTTAATAACATAACAATAACAATAGCCGAAAGGCGTTCTTAAGGTGCAAAACAAAAATCACCTCATGAAATTGCAATGATTCTTGTTCTGCATATTTATAAAACCTTTCGATTCCTCCTAATATATTGTAAACAATAGTTTTTATTAAACAATAGCTATTATAAAACAAACTGTGACGGTCCTCGTGCGGTGCACACTTTACTTCGGGCGCCAGCTTTTGTTTATAGTGGAGAGGCACCACTTAGATAACTACAGTGAAGAATGGACTATTCCAGAGGTCAACGTGATTCGAAGAATTAATACTATTTAATATTATTATTAATTATTTAGTACCAACAAGTATTCGGTCTGCGCCGGCGGACTCATATCAGATGGTATTCAACTCTCACCGTTCTAGCAACGCGAGGCTTTGGTATTGGAAACTACATGATTCACGCGTATTTCCTGACTATGTTGGTTTCAATTTTAACAAAAAAAATACTGATTCTAAATTTATGATCTTGGGAATATTATCTAAGAGTATTTCAAAATATAAAAATATTTATATTTACTTATATATATATAGGTATAAATATCAAGTATTATATCCAAGAAGTATTATATCAAGAATATTTTTTAGATATTAATATTTAGAGTTAGAATACAATCAATTTATTAGGCCTATAATATACAATTATTGTTATTTTTGTTAACATATGATATTGACACAGCACACAAAAATACAAACAACTTAAAATTCATTACATTAAAAGACAAAAATCCACTTGAAAAACTACACACTGTATATACGACATTCAATGTAAACAATGTGATGAAGTCTATCTGCATTGGTCAAACAATGCAACTTCTTGAAGAACGTTTAAAAGGTCACAAATATTCAGCTAATATTACAGCTTTAAAAAACATTCTAACGAAACAGGTCATCAATACGAAAATACTACAGTTATTAATAATACTATGAATACAATACTACGAAAATACTACAGTTATTAATAAAGAACAAAATTATAAAACACTGCTAATTATTATGAAATCAATTTATCTTTAAAAAATCCTAATGCATGTAATAACAACAAAGATACAGACATATTTGTACAATATACAATTTGTTAATATAGAAATATTAAATAAATTAACAAAAAATATTATCTCTGTAAAAAACTTATATACGTACATACATACCTACTTACTATAAATACACATTAACATAATATTAAGATAACTAATATAGAGTAATAATAAAATATAAAATAGCCTAAGTTCGTAGAGTATCTTGACTGTTTTTTCCTATGATATTAATCGAACAGTCTAGCAACGTTAAAACTTAATTAAGACTTTCATTTTTGTCTGTGTCAAGTATATCATAAATAAAATCATCTTTTGAGAACGGCTCAAAAAAGGGAACAAAACGTCAAGTAATATAATCTGTCGTTTTATTGCTACCATCCCACAATAAACCCTCTAAATATTTTTTTAATTAATTTAAATATCTATAAATCAGGCTCGTGCCCGGCGCACTCGCCATTTCTTCTGATGTATCTATCTGGTGAGTTCCACAGTATATCTTCGTAATCCAAGGTCTAATGTCACTAAAGTTAAAATAGAACACTTGAAAATACCCCATTTCGAACAAAAGGAGAATTTTTAAAATTGATTTAGAAATGACGGAGTTCGAGGTAACAAATATATAGAAAAATACATGTGAATTGAGAACTTCCTCCTTTTTTTTAAATTTGCTACTAATAAGCAACTTATCTTAGAATTACCCAAAGAGAAACCTCTTTGATAATATTCTGAAACTATGTTTTGAAACTATACAAATTTTGCTATAATTATTTAAAACGGCAGGCAGAAACAAAATTATCATTATAATCTGCGTATGTGTAGACATTTATTTACCCGCACCTAGCAGACTACTGGCAGAAGATCGGGATCTTCTGCTTGTTCCACATATGGAACGACTATAGATATATATGAGGTATTCTGTTAGTACTTACATCTGATAACTCGAGCATCTTAATTAATAAAACGCCTGTGATGTAGTTGGTTACTAGGATCAACTACTGTAGGTTATTTTAACATTCATGCTCAAATTTAGATATTCCAGATAATGTTTCAGATGAGGACATACTGCTAGATGTATTATCGCCTCAAGGAACTAACAGGTGATATTTTGCCTTGTTCATATAGGAGTAAAATTATATCTTACGAATAAATCACCCTTCAACTTCAAGAAATCTGATGTCTGATAGACAGAGAAAATAGTTGTATTGATGAACGCGTAAGTTATACCTACCTTTATGTAAGTATGTCCTTAATAGAAAACAAAAAATCAAGTCGAAGAACAAAGTCCTTGTTTTTTTTGCATCTCTAAGAAGTATCTAAACTTGATGTCACTGATCATTCGGAAGCAACTAGGGTCTTTTACAGAAGACTTTTCTTACTATGGATGTAACCACAGCATTTAACTTAAATATTTCTCCCTGAATGTATTTGTATGTTCTAACTTCTCACGAAATGTATGTTTTATTTTATAGTGAATTCCTTACTTTCCACTTTTCTTGTAGCACATTTAAAGTTTTGCTTTACACCACCTGTTCTGTATAGTTTTACATATAATAATGTTTGCAATATCTAATAATATTTTATTCTTTCTTACTCATCTGTTGTCTTGTACACTGCCAAATATGATTGTTTCTATGTTCTGTATGTGTACTACCCACAATCAAAAGAAGCGAATAAGTATAATAATATGCAATAATATTTATAATATTTAAAGGAATCATAAAAGTTCTGACACGAAGAAGTAAATATATTTATTCGTTTTTTTAATACATACCTTTAATACTACTACTGCGTTATTAGTTGATGTTCTTTTTTTAATTTTCTATCTCTTTCTTTTTAGGGGATTGAATGTTATAAGACGATTTAAGGTGAGTTTCTTTCTCTCTTTTCCTATTTACTTGAGTTTCTGCTTACACGTTTATACGCACTTTGCACTTCATTCTATGTAACTACCTATGCATTACATTTTATTTGCATTTTTCAGCATTTTAAGCATGTTCTAGGTATAGACCGGGATATGACAACAGTTGATGATCTCCGATTTCATTCAACATGCATTTTGGGGAGGTGAAAGTGTATCCTGTGACAACAAAGAAAAGCAAGTACTGCCCTCTGGACACTTTTTGGTCATATGGAAATTTTTTATTCAGTTTAGGTATATCATTTTTTATGTTTTTTAATTTTATATATTATTTTTTTTACTAGACAAACTCATTATTTTCATAGTCATGCAGAATATAAACGCGAAATTATTACGTTCATGTGGCCGTTAGGCCCCTTTGGAACCCTGCAAATCGCATGCATGCCTATAATTATTAAGACTTAAATATAAAGACTATTAATTTGTTTAGACTTTCTTCTTAACTTTTCTGACCTTTTGATAAAAGGGAAACTATTATATTATTATAATATCAGAGAAAAACACAACAGTTTTGTGCAAGTGGAAATGCAATTTTCCATACGACCGGAAATCTTCCAACGGGTTAGTACCCGCTTTTCTGTTATCACAGGATACACTTTCACACTTCCAAAGGGTATGCTGTATGAAATCGGACCATTAACTGCCATCACCTCGCGGTCTAGTAATGGTCTACTCTACCGTAGAGAGGTTTCGATATCAATGTTCAGTGTTGTATAAAATTTCGGCATATGACAAAGTATGCAAATCATTCGATGATATATGTTGGTATGGATACAAATATACCGTAGCAATAAATTTAAAAATAAGGAAAGTAACCATACATATCATTAAAGACCCCATTAAAGGAAGAGTAATAAAAAAATTATAATGGTATAAACTTTTACTAAATATTGCTTTGATACCTACAGATTCTATATAGAGTACAAGTAAAGTACAAGTACATATTTGTATTGTACAAGTACAAGTACATGTACAAGTAAATATTTCTAATTCAAAAATCGTCAGTTAATATTACTGATGATCCTATTTACATCGTTTATGTCGATTTAGTCCCGCAATTCTTGAAAAATACCCACCAACTACGGTATCTATGTTAATCAAGTAGATTATGTTTCTTATTCTTCCTATGTTTTTTGCGTTATATTAAGTTTATTTGTTGTTTTTGTTATCCCAAAGTAAGTACCTACCTTATACGAATAATTAAATTAATTTTCTTAAACTAATACTTTAAGTTAAGCTTGAGTCAAGGCCCTCCCTGCAAACCGGTGGCACTGTGAACTTGTCATAGTGTGAACTTTATACACATTATGTCAAGAATTGATGGAGATAATAATGTTGCCAACAAAGAAATGGCTACGATTTGACGTAAGGCATTTGGAAGGCTACCACTTCTTATTAACGATTAAATAAAAATCTGTTTTAATTTTAACGTCTCAATTCTTAATGAAATAACTGCTATAGAAAATGATCCCACCTGTTTAAGACTTAATGTATTACCTCAAACATCAAGTCGTAGGTGTGCTATATGCGACGCTGTTGACAATCTACAAAGATTAACTAATTCAATAATTCAATGTAGAGTTAACGTGTTTGTCATAAAAAACATATATATATATATTTCGGAATGTGTCAGAGTTTGTCAGCAATATCTAGATGAAAATGGTATGCGATTTGTTAATATACCGTATGTTATTAAGGGACCAGAATTGCTAGCCTTTCTATAGGAATTAAGGCCCATGAACAATACAAAAAGGTAGAAATATCATAGCATTAAGAGTTTGTCAGATGAAGAATTCAAATATATATGTCCCATATCCAAATATCAGTTTTGTGAGCTTTATGATCAATCATCCATAACTCGTTACAATATAGTGACAGTAATGTACAGGGTAAGTCTCTTAAGATTGACACCCCCCTTATCTCACTTATCCTTTGCCAATTTAACTCATTCAAAAAAGTAATGGACGCGGTTTTTGATGAATTTTTATAATCTGAGCACGGGTATTAAAAATCTCGTAAGATATACAGGGTGGAAAATAAAACATGATTTTTTTAAATGGAACACCCCGTATATTTTTATACCAAAATAATGTCCTTAACTTTCTGAATAAAAAAATATCTAATTGTTATATATTCACTCCACCTGTTCGTGAGATATTACTAAAAACTTATCACATTACGGGTGTCAATTATAAAACAAAAAACATATCAAGGTACCTCTGGAAACAATGCCATTTATTGAGATAATAAATAAATAATATATAGGTGACAATAACAGTAACGAGTAATAACAATAAACAACATAAGCCTAATAAAATCAAATAAGAGTCAATATTAATACAGTAACACAATAGAGTAACACAATTTTATTTATTTACACGTAACGTAATTAAATATTTTCCACGTAACCACCACTATTCTGAATACACATTTGGCATCGCTTTTTAAAATTGCTTCTCACCCTTTGAAATATATCACCATTTTGGTTTAATTCCTCAATTTTCACACGTATGCATTCTTTTAACTCATTCATATTATTAAAAACCCCAGTTTTGTATATATCTTGTTTTATCGTACTCCAGAGAAAAAAATCCATAGGTGTTAAGTCCGGACTTTTAGCGGGCCAATGTATAACACCGTGCCTTCCTATCCAAATAGGATATTTTCTGTTTAGGTATTCGGTGACGTTCCTTGCAGAGTGTGGTGGTGCTCCATCCTGCTGCCAAATAACAGATCGGTTGTCCACTAAATTAATATTATCTAAATAATTTTCAACTGGATGTTGAAGAATATCTACATAACGTTGTGCATTTACGGGCCCATTTATAAATACAGGACATACAATAGCATCCTTGTGGATGCCACACCACACGTTTACAGTTTGGTATCCTTGTTTTTTTATTTTTTTTTTACAATATGTGGATTTTCTGCTGCCCAGTAATGTGCATTTTTTCTGTTAAAAATTCCCGCAGTAGAAAAACTGCTTTCGTCAGTCCAAAAGACATGACTTAGAAACTCATCATCTTCCTCTATTCTATCAAGTATGTCTCTGCAGAAGGTTAACCTGTCTTGAAGGTTGTTGTCGTCTAAATATTGAACGGGCAAAATACTATATGGTTTAAAATTATGGCGATGTAATATTTTTATCACACTTCTTTGTGATATATCCAATGCTATTGCTGCGGCATAGGATGATTTGGATGGATTTTCAGCAAAATATAATAACGCGTTGAGTTCTGTGTCTTCTCCTGTTTTTGTTCTTCGCCTTTCCCTTTTCTTGTCTCTCAGAGATTCGGTATTCCTACTTTGCATAAATGTTTTTAAAACTATTTTTGGAAGGAGGTAGCCTTTCTCGAAATAAGCCTAACATACTCCCTCCGAGCAAGAGGGATTCTTGTTGCACTGAATATAAATTTCAAGTAACTCTTTTCGCTCTTCCAGTGAATATACCATTTTCAAAATAACTTGCTTCTTTACGAACACTACGTATTTTTTACGCTAATATCTAAGAGAGTGAACTACTATCTCACAAAAAACTGGATGACATCTGTCAACAAATAAACAATGCAAATATGCATTGTTTCCAGAGGTATCTTGATTTTATAATTGACACCCGTAATGTGCTAAGTTTTTAGTAATATCTCACGAACAGGTGGAGTGATTATATAACAATTACACATTTTTGGATTCAGAAAATTAAGGACATTATTTTGGTCTGAAAATATACGGGGTGTTCCATTTAAAAAAATCATGTTTTATTTTCCACCCTGTACATTTTGCGAGATTTTTAATATCTGTTCTCAGATTATAAAAATACATCAAAAACCGTGTCTACTCCTTTTTTGAAATAGTTAAATCGGCAAAGGATAAGTGAGATAAGGGGGGTGTCAATCTTAAGAGACTTACCCTGTACAAATTGTTTGCAGTTGTTAAAATTTTTTTCTACTGTATATTCTAATCAGCAGGTTAATCATTATGTTCCCAAATATAATCTTAATTTTGATGTTAATATTAATCATTATTACATTGATGTCAAATTAATTATTGAGCAAGTTATGAAAATTCCTACAAAGTTTTCCTATGGACCTGATGGGGTAACATTTTTTTTACTGAAGCAATGCATTTTTACTTTAGCTAAACCATTACACATTATCTTCAATCTGTCTATAAATACTGGCACATTTCCTCTGTAGAAGCGAAGTTATCTTAAACCTATATGTAAATCTGGTGAAAGAGAAAATGTTCAGAACTACAGAGCAGTTTGCCTGCAATCTGAAAACACCAAAATTACTTGAATGCTTAATAACAAGGTTTATTTCATGAGACTGCAAAAACTTAAGACAAAAAATTTACGGTCATGCATACGGTAGCACAAAAAATACTATGTATACGAGAGTAATAAGAGAGTTACCAGAAAATTCGAAAAATGGTACTTTCTACGTACGCCCATGCATCACGCACACCTCTTAGGAGTGGGTTTTAATATGTTTACCTCTTAACTAGTCCAAACAAAGTCCCAGTCAAAAAATTTAAAAAAAACTTTTTTCTCTACGAATTCTAATAAGAATCCGAATTCTGTTACGTAATTCAATTTTTATAGCAATAAATAGAAGAGCGAAGGATGGTAGTTCTCACAAATTGTACAAATAATAATAGCATCTATAATCATCTATAATTTTATATTATTATAGATATATAGAACAACAATATAAATATTGAGAAGTTCAAAATTATCCTTCAATCAGTAAAAAACCACTCGCTAATATTCTAAAATAAAAGCAGTATCCCCTTAAACTTTTGTTGTCGCTCTTTAAAATTACTGCAAATTAGCGTTTTATAACAAGGAAATATTAGATCGTAGAGACGTACTAATATGTAAATACCAATTTTATTATACTCATTTACATGCATAATGCATATTACGTACATTAATATTTCATTAAATGCTAACAGCATTTGGGTCACGTCAAATCCACTAAATATAAGTAGTGGCGTGGTGTAACGTGGAAAAGTATGGTACATGTCTACGAACGTACACACGTTTAATCGCGATATAATCATATTTATGGTAATTATATTGTAATGATACAATAAAATGTGTATGTGTATATATGTATAATATATGTACCATAGAGTGGCAATTGGAATAAATGTGTGATGTTTGAGTTGTTCTTGCATTTGTGGAATATATAATTACCGAAATATAGATGCGTATAAGCTTTGATTATATATACCCTAGATCATTCATCAGCATTACAGTACGTTTATTATGCTTGCCTTCGAATAGGTGGCACTGCCAGCTCTGATCTACATTATTTCGATGCTCCCGCGGTTCCTTAGAGTACAACCACCCACAATAACATCAGCGCTGTTGTCAAACTATGATGCAGAAAACATACCTACCTAGTTGGCACGCGCTTATTAGATTTATTATATTCCGCCGGCTCAACATCAGCCATGCGGCCACTATTTATTATAAAGGCGGCGCGGCGTATTGAATTATTCAGGATCGATATAAACGACAACAAATATGAACAAACAACTAGATAAACCAGTTATTTTTTATGTTTAATATGCTCCAATTCGGAAACGAAACAAGAAATTGTAACCAGTTAGGAAATGAATGATTTTGTGTAAAGAGTGAAAATTTGCTCTATGAAACATGTGTCTCATACATGATTTTTTCTAGTTTTGAAATAGGGCTGAGAATAAATAAATAGAAAGAAGCGAAAAAAATATTAACTTTCTAAATTTGTGTATTGCCTACATCAATATCTATCACAAGTTGTTCGACCTAGCGATATACCTATATTCAACGATATACCTAGCAACAAATTGTTGGTATTGTTATTGTAAATTGTTGGTATATTACGTATCTAGTTACACAAAGTAAAAAATTATAGGTACTTACTTACGTACTAAATGAAGTCTGTTTTGTCGATCATCTGCTGCGATTACGAAATATGACACTTTATTTGTCAAAATTAGACAAACTTTTTATCCTTTTATATTTTTAAGTGTGTGACTGAAATATTGTAGTATTCCCAGGGGAAATTTAGAACAAGCGATATACTTTTTTATTATTCGAAATAGATACAAATTAAGTATCTAGGTCCGATTGGAGTAATAGTTTTTATTTGAAGTTTGCTGTATTGAAGTTGAAAAGTTAAATATTGAAGACAAAGCGGACCCCCGGTGTGTGGAATACACTTTAAAATAGTGAAAAGTATCTTGATATATTCCTTTTTAATTATTAGAATTTTTATCAGAAAATATACTTGCGAAATTAGTTTCAAATATTTTCTGAATTTTTTAATTCATTCCCATTTTGTCACATGTATTTTTTAATGTTCATCATCATATTGTTCATCATCATATTGTTCATCATCATATTGTATATGTTCATCATGTTCATTTCATATTGGTTTATTTATATTTATTCATTTTTTATTGGTTGCGTTAAATTTACCGGTGGCGTAACTAAAGTACATGAAAAAAAATATACACATACCTACCTAACATAATTTTCAGAATATAAATTACTTTTCACAAAGTTTTTAGAGTAATATACCATTATAGTAATATAACATTAATAATAGTTGATATTTTAATAATTAATACAGAGAAAAATATCAGATGTGTCTCAAAATATAAAAATAAAGTTTAACGTTCTTCATTAAGATGTTAGATATTTGTCATTTTACGATTTATGTAATTTTATGACTTTATGATGCCGAATATCTTATATGTGAATGGAAACTCGCGGGTATAAGAACACATTAAAATAACAATTAAAATGTAAATTAAAAAAATATATTTTATTAATAATTGGTAGGTACCATTCAAAAAACATTAACTATTACAGTCATACATCCGGTGATATTTGATATTCACCATATCCAATAAATAATCATAAATTACTAAGAAATATAAATTATTAACAATATAAAAATTATTATTAACAACCAAAAAGTAAGAAACTTGAACTTAAACATTATCTTTTTATACGGATATTCCCTGGAGTATGGGCTTTATGTCCTGAAAATTTCAGCTGCAATTGGCTGCAACTTCTTGAATAATAATATTTTGAACATATTGAGGCAGGCGTAAAATCTAATTTTGAAAGCAATAATTATAATAATTGATTTTGAAATGCTGTATTCAAATTAATGAAGTCGCTCAGTAGTATCGATTGCAAAGTAGGTAGGTACTTATAATATACGCTGAAAACTAATCACCCTTTATCTAAAAATATATTTGCTACCTCCTCCGCTCTCACCCCAGTAAATGAAAGGGTGCATCATTAAAAAAAATCATTAAATTTAATTTTCTTGTATTTTTTATAGTATAATTAAACTTATAATCACCCCGCATACTTATAACCACTTATAATAATCAATTATTATAATAATTATATATTCGATAATTTTTCCAAGCATACACTGAAATTATTTCCATTATTTCTAACTTTTGGAGTACACTGTACGTATTTATAATATATTTCTTCATGATAACATCATAAATTATAAGGTTTCATATCATAAACTGTAGGTATTTATATCCAGAGACAAATTCATATATCGAATAATACGGTTAAATGCCATAACATTGATTTTGTGAAAATTTCCTTAAAAACAATAGTGTTTAGATACCTACCTACTAAACTAATATATATCTACTAAAATGTAGGACCTACTAATTATATATTTTCATTAAATTCAGTTTTATTGTAAATCATATAATACAAATCTACCTAGGTAGATGTGTACCACACTCAAATTTAGAATAATTACCATAAAATGGATAATAATAAATTATTTAAATATCCGATATCGATATTTTATAACTAACCACGGCCATCCTATATTTTCTGTAGTATCTATAATATAATTATCGATGTAAAACACTAATTCTCTTACATTAATATGATGTTGACGAACGTACGGCATCAGTGCCTGTTTCAGAGGCGCCATCTAAACGAAACTTTCTCAAGTTTCTACCGCTATTAATCGTTTGCTCCCAGTTTGGCTAACGTTCGCTCCCAAAACAGGGTAACAAACTAATACATTGGACGACCAATCTAGGGGTATATATAATCAAAGGTATAAGTATATATAGTATTTAAAATAATGAACCTATAGAAACTGCAGCAATATCAGATATCAGCTATCAGATATGTCCCATTTCTAGGATGTGTTTTGTAAAGACTGATACGTTAGGAGATCTTTTGATAGTATATGTTATTTGGTGTGATATTTGGTATGATATCAGTAACATATCTGAATTTCGTACTATCCTGGCACCTCCGCCATTTAAAGTTTTAGTGAAGCAACGCGTCATTCGCAAGAATTTCTTTGTGGAGGACGTGTCAGAATTTGCAGATATATTCCACAAATAAAACTTTATGAGAACTGGGAACTGTTTCAAAAATGTTTCTGTATTGATAACAATTTTTAGTTTTTGTATCTGTTATATTCTGTTTCAGTTTCAAAAATATGCGGTTTGACTGCCATAATTTTGACCTGCGATAGTATACATCAAAATAAACGGAAATATTTTCAGGAAAAAATCTACAAATCTTCTTTCAATTTATTTATGTTTAGATTTAATGACATATTTTTTTCGTTAATCAAAATTCGATAAAGTAATAATCGCGGAATGTGGCGACAGTTAACGAAAATAATTAACGAAAACATTGTTTATTTATAAATAATCATAAATAAATAGAAAGTAGGGGTATATTAAACTATAATGGCGAAGGTGCCAGGATCATACGAAATCTTCATATCCTAGAAAGTGGACATCTCATAGATATTGTTGTAGTTTCTATAGGTTTATTATTTTATATCCTATACATACCTGACGTACATATCTACTTATAATTCATCAACTAGCTATTATTCTTGCAAAATAATCATTTGGAAATATGAATTATTTTTTATGTAGGCAAGCGTTTCCAACTCCAACCATCTCTTAATTTCGCGCCCTCCATTCCAAGGCTCTTGTAAATACATTATCCACGTAGGGGACTGACTAAAATGACCACCGGTTGCATATTGTATATTCTACATTATTCATAAGGGTGTTTGGGGGTTATTGAGAGCAACATGATATTCCTCGGTCAGGGGATAAAGACGAGAATCTAAAATTGACGATAGCGGATGGTTCTGCAAAAAATAAGATAGACTGCTCTCTATAAAGGGCCTATGTAGTAAAATGTCGAAGCTATGGGTTTTTATGTCATTATTTTTTAAGAATATCCGTTGTGGACGAAAATGTTTTAGAATATTTAAGCAGACATTTGGTACAATGTGGAGTTTATTTTACTTTATAGTGGAATATTTCAATATTTGTATGATAAATATACTTAGGTACTTTAATAGGTATATTAATACCTATATCTACCACCATTTTTTTAATTTTTTTTTGATTATATGACCAAGTAAATGATTTTACGAGAAAGCGGGTCAAAATGATGTATATATAGTTGCGTGTATTTGTTAAGAGCCAAAATAATATTAGTAGGACACAGTGTACCAATTATTGTTTCAGATGTTCTATTGTTAATATAGATTTTAAGAAGTGAATTTTCAGCAAAAAATTAGAGGGGTGTAAGATACAGCCCTCTATAGTTGGGTTAATTTTTTTGAAAATTCATTTTCTCCACTACGGGTGAATTTAGAAGAACGACATTTGGCAGACATCTCGCACTAATAAAATGATAGTGACAATTTTTACAAAACTGAAATATTGTTATAAGGGGGTAAAAAACCAATCTCTCTAATATATCTCATCAGAACTTTTCAATGCGTCGACATTTCTTTATTTTTAATTATGCAATGAAGTAATGAAGCTTTTGGTATTCCTCAACCCATAAGCTCCCCATGGCGTCACTGCCAACGTATTGTTTTCTTTCCAGTACATAATTTTGCCATATCGTCCTTTTTGTGGCATGTATTCGACCCAAGGTATGCACTTGTCAAAATGGTATAAATAC
>CAXKVY010007183.1:0-25811 GCA_964058915.1 Tetropium fuscum | reverse complement strand
TTATCCTGTCTTAGACTTGTGACTTTGTAGTTAGCCTCTTCCAAAGTTATATCGGCGTTGTTTAGAGTATCTAGGTCTATAAAGGCATTTAAAGTATCAGTATTATCCAGTCCTATGATTTTCTTAACAAAATCTTCATTGTCAATTATGTTGGGATCAATATTTTCTTGTAAATCTTCCGTAGTTACATTAAGAATTGTCTGGGCCTGGATACACTCTTCTTTTAAATTTTTTATTGCATGGGATAAATACTCTGAATTTGAAGAAATTGTAACGTCGCTTCTAGAATCTGGAATATGTCCGGAGTGCCGATCGAGATCCGCTGCACTTAGGCCCCATTGGGCCCCTTGTGCTTCCTCCGTGAGGGAAATGTCTCCCTAGGTCATCGACCAGCCCAATGTTGTACAAAAGGTGATGATGTTGCCCAGGGACATATCCCTCAAATTGGCCATAGAAGGCCAACGTTCCCCCAATATGGATTCTCTGGTCGATGACACGGCGGGACATTCGCAAAGTACATGCTCGATCGTTTCATCTTCTTGTTCACATCCTCTGCAGATGGGTGTGTCACTTTGTCTCATGTTATAGAGGTGTTTCCTTACCCGGCAGTGTCCGGTTAGGATTCCTGTAACAAATCGCAGTTTACCCCTGGACATTGCCAGATAGTTCCTCGCCGTCTCTTCGCTGGGATATCTCAAGAGATTTCTGGCCAGCTGACAGCTGCTTGTTTCATCCCATAACGTCTTAAATTTTATGTGGGTGTTTTCCTTTATTAATTGAAGTTTCGCTGCAACTGGTAGCGTACTTGAAGGACCAGGCCCAAGGATACCCAGGTTGGCTGCCTTCTTGGCCAGTTTGTCAGCTTCTACATTGCCGTTGCATTGTGAGTGTCCTTTGACCCAGCACAGGCAGATGTTATTCATCTGACATGCTCTCACAAGTGCTTGGTGACATTCCCATGTTCATCCTTTAGTTATTTTATAATTTTTCAGGCCCAGTAGTGATTGTCTACTATCTGTGCAGATTCTTATTGTCTTGCCCGTTATTTCTCTGCGAGCAATCTCTTGTGCGGCTATGGTTATACCAGCGAGTTCTGTTTGTCCTACACTGGCATTTTTATCCATAGTCCAGCTGCATCGGAGTCGCAGATTCCTTGAATATACACCACAGCCTGCTTCATCCTTTTTCTTTGATCCGTCCGTGAAGACATAGTTTACACCTACAACGCCGGCCTCGTCTTCACCAGTAGTATGTATGATGTAAGGTTTATCAAAGACAAGCCGAGGCGGAATACCATCTGCACATGCCTGTAAAAGGGGTATCTTTCTGACAGCCTCAGTCCACAGGCGGCTTCTGGTTTGGCCACATGCATTTGGTAGTATGCCAACAGATTTAAGGCGAGTCATGGTAGTCAGAGCCACTTCTTCTAGATGTAGGTCTAGTGGTGGAAGACACAGCATTATCTCCATTGCTCTCGTTGGTGTTGTTCGCATGGCTCCGGTTATCCTCAGACAGGCAACTCTTTGTACCTGGCCTAGCTTGAGTTTTGCTGTTATTTGTTGACTCTTGGGCCACCAGACAACAGCTCCATAGGCCAACATTGGTCTTATGATAGCAGTGTAAATCCACAGGACCACCCTGGGTTTCATTCCCCAGGTTTTCCCTACTGTCCTGCGACACTGCTCGTATGATATGTAGGCCTTATTTATTCTTCTTTCGAGGTGAAGATTCCAGTTTAATTTAGCATCGAAAGTTACCCCCAAGTATTTCACCTGTGGTGCAAAATTTAGTGCTGTGTTTAGGAGAACAGGTGCTCTCATTGGCTCCAGTTTTCTTTTCCTTGTAAAGAGTACCATTTCCGTCTTCCTGGGGTTGACGGATAGGGCATACTCCTCACACCAATTTTCTATTATTCTTAGGGCCATCTGCATTCTCTGACAGAGAGCTCCTTCGAATTTTCCATTAAGCAGTATCGTTAAGTCATCTGCGTATGCAATTGTGTAGAATCCTTCCACGTTGAGGTGGTTTAGGAGGCTGTCAAGAACCAGATTCCATAGCAGTGGCGATAAAACACCTCCCTGCGGACAGCCTTTCGCAACCAGTCCTCTTATGACAGTGTCTCCTGCACTGATTTGTACTGCTCTTTTAGAAAGCATGTTGGATATCCAGCTGCTCACAGTATTAGGAACGTTCCTATGTGTTAGGGCCGCTGTGATTTTAGGAAAGGTGGTCTTGTCAAACGCACCCTCTATATCTATGAAGACACCCAGGGTGGATTCCTTATGATCCAGGGATTTCTCAATCCGACTTGCTACCACATGGAGGGCAGTATCGGTGGATTTTCCTGGCGTGTATGCATGTTGGTTGGGGTGCACCGGATTGTTAGTCAATGTTACATCCCTCAAATATCGCTCACATAGCTTCTCCATTGTCTTCAGTAGAAATGAAGTTATACTAATAGGACGGTATGCTTTGGGGGTGGAATAGTCCATCCTCCCTGCTTTTGGTATGAACAATACTTTTACTTCTCTCCATGTCATTGGGACATAGAGGTGTGCTAAGCACATCCTAAACATCCCAACCAGGTGCGGCAGTAGTTTATCCAGGCCCCACGTAACGTCGCTTAAAACGGTAACTTTTGGATGGAAACGGGCTTTTCGAAGCTGTTGATTGACATCAGTAATCGTTAGCTAGTTTTTAGGTTGCATTGAGGAAGCACTATCTTCATCTTCACTTTTAAACTTCGCTTTGCTTAGTATTTTATAGCTTCTTGAATTCTTATTCATTCTGAAAAAAAATTAAGGCTGATTTATATGTACTCAGTAGCTGGAGCCAATCTCACTAGCGCGCCAGCATTGGCATGGTAATGGACTGGTACAAAATAGGTAGAGTTGACAATGGGCCACTAACATGCTAGTGCTGACGTGCTAGTGAGACTAACTCCAGCTACTGGGTATGTATAAACTTTCTGGTCTTGTTTCTAGAAGGTGTTGCATTACGTGTACGAAACCAATAATGTTAATTTTAATATAAAAATGGCGTAACTCCATTTCAGATTAAAAATGAAAATTGCCTAAGTCCTATGACTACTTTTAAGAGATTGTTTTCTAAAAAAAACATTTGTTTGGAATATTTTATTACCAAACTTACTTACCTGAACTATATGACAGTTATTTACACTAATTATTTCACTAAAAAACTAATTTTTGAATGAATGAAATATCAATAATCTGTGAACACAAGCTACTAAACCACGTGTAACGTATAGAATGTGCGAACTTACGCAAAATTCACGTTGCTACAGATAACTTCGGATTTAGCCAACATTCAATTCGTTATTTTGTGGCACCAGCTAGTAAGTTATAGCTAAAATTTATTGTGGGTATATAAAGTTCCAACTGGTTAACAAGATGGCATTAAAATCCAGATTTTGTTAAAAAGTGGACTTACGCAATTTTCATATGAGGCCGACGAAATGTTAAAAAAAATAAGAAGTAAAAAACATGATGACCAAGGTTAATAAAAACAATATTTTCAATAAAAATCAATAAAACACTACTTAATTTTTTTTATGTAATCCACCGTGGAAAGGATCCATGGGGACGGTGGGAGATGGTGATATATAGAGAAAGAGTGAAAGAGAGAGTACACGCTTCAAAGGGAGAAGATAATACATATATGTTAATGTGTCGTTAATAGCGTAATAGCGTTAGTATTGTGCAATTAAATCTCAGTATGTTAATTAACCGTTTAAATCTTAATCTGGTGAAACTCGAGAACATTGACCAATTCCATGTAATTAAATTGCTGGCGCCAAAAACTGAATAAAAGAAGTGTGCGCCAGCTTGTAGGATGGCATTTACATAAACCGAACAGGGGACATGGATTTTTGGACAGCGTCGATAAATTATTTTTTAAGCAGGTCATATGACTCCTGCTTTAATAAAAGCAAAATAATGCAATATCTACGTACATTCGTACAAGACAAGTCGACATTTCTCGAGGGTATTGACATTTAGTGGTGCATTATCTATCCGCATCTATATACAGGGTATTTCAAACTACTTCGCCTATAGATAGTATATCTATATAGATCAAAATAATTAAAATAAAGCTACTTCTCTCCTTGAAGCACCAGCCGAAACTATTCCAATTATTGTTTCAAGAATTGCACCTTGTAGACGCGGCATTGTTACTAACAATTCAATTGACATCTGTCAATTCCAAAGCGATCTTTTATTTTTTTCACGCAAATAGACATGAAGTGGAAAAAATTACTCAATATCCTCAAAGACAGTGAGATGACCAAAATTTAAAAAATATGCATAACTAAGATATGAGGCTATATGATGCCCTTACAATGAAATATACAGGGTGACTCGTTTGCTTCGTGTACATCAAAAAAATTTATAGAAAAATCATAGCTTTACAAATCACCCTGTAAAATCAATATCAATCATCGCAAATGAATGAATGCAATTATGCACACTCGATGCTGAAGGAACACTTTTTCTGACAAAAAAAACCTTTCAAAGATACATCCATCCGTTTGAAAGTTACAACTCATCAAAGTGGACCAATTCTTTAGGTGAACCATTTCAAATAACGTGCAGTGTATATTAGAAAAGTAATAATAGTAACACTATCGTAATTTAATATAGGCCAGTCAAATTAAAAAAATCGGTGGAAAAAAATTGAGAGAGTTGAATTTTTTTTATTTCTCCTTTACACTTGGGCAGACGTATATCAAAAGTCCCCAAAGGTGGGGGGTGAGCTCGAGGAAGAGGGGGGGTTTAAAGGTACCATAGTTCAGTTTTTTGCTTATATCTTGGAAACGATTACTCCTATCGTTTTTTGCCCTCTTACAAAGTAAAAGCTGATTTCATATAAAAATGTTCCTTTGCATTTTTGTCGTAGGACTAACTGTAACCGAGTTTATTAGGCTGATAAAAGAAAAATCATTTCACAAAATGTGCTTTATGTGCATTTAGAGTATTGTACTGTACAAGATTGATAATACTGACTTAATAGATGATTTGAATAAAACAGTAAATGAAATTTATTGGGTCCAACACCTCATTAGACTGGAGAGGAGGTCACGATGTTCTATAGCTATTCTATACTGTCTTGTTTAGTACAATATCAATAGATAGTTGATTTAATATAAATGATTTGAGTAAAACACATTAAATTGAATGTATTGATTCCAAGTCGTCCTCATAAGTTGCATTTTCATCTTCATCCTAAACATTGAAAACCTAGTTACAATATTAATAAACAGATAATTTAATGTAGATAATTTGAATAAAACTTACAGTATCCTCATATGCTAGATTGTCGACTTCAACTGGAGGGCCGTTCGTGCACGCGCCCTCACAATTATAGCATACTGAAGAGCAATTGATGCCTGCCTCGCGGCATCCGCAACGTGCACCACAGCCTTTGGTGCAACTGCAGAATATTTTTGAAAGGATTGCAGCTGGGACAGGTTGATCTAAGGTTGTCAAGGGATGAAGATCTCCATCTGCTCCTTTTATCCAACCCCAATCAGTAGGTTTGAGTTTGTTGCCCCAGCCATTCTTGAACTTACAAATAGACTCTGTATGAGTGTTGCAGTGCAGAACCCTTAGTTGGAGGTAGGGAGGAGAGGTCTGGCTTCACCCTTGTGAAGGATTTTAGGAATGCTGCGTAGCGCTGTTTGTTCATATCTGTTATTCTAGCGTTGTACATTGCTAGAAAGATCTGCTCCCCGGCATTTGCAACTTCCTTAGGTGTTGAAGTCTTTGTATAAAATACGTTGGAGAGTAAATGCAGGGCGCTGTTCCTTATGAATAATTTAGCAAATGTTGACTTGCCTTTTCGGAAAATCGCACAGGTGGTATCGCAGCCACTAAACGCGTGAATGAACAAAATGCTCTTGGAAATATCAACTGCTTGCAATTCCTTGGAAGACTAAGTTTTGCTTTCCTTCTTTCCCCTACCAGGTTTGAAAAAATTTATCTCGTTCCCTTGGAGCTAACGCGACCAGCAGGACTAGCAAATCCACATCCTCGCCGACGACAATCGTAGAACAACCACAGTCTGACCGTTTCCGCGATATAAGCAAAAGACTGAAGACCCCCCCCCCCCCTTTCTCGAGTTCACCCCCCACCTTCGGGGACTTTTGATATATGTCTACCTAACTGTAAAGGAAGCGTTTAAAAAAAGTTCCAACTCTCTAGAATTTTTTTCCACCGATCGCCCTATTTTTGTTTAATTTGACTAGGCTAAAATGATTTTTCTTTTATCAGCCTAATAAACTCGCTTACGGTTAGTCCTACGACAAAAATGCAAAGGATCATTTTTATATGAAATCTTATCAGCTTTCATTTTGTAAGCGGGTAAAAAACGATAGGAGTAATCGTTTCCGAGATATAAGCAAAAAACTGAACTATGGTACCTTTAAACCCCCTCCCCCTTTCTCGAGCTCACCCCCCACCTTCGGGGACTTTTGATATATGTCAACCTAAGTGTAAAGGAAGCGTTTAAAAAAAAGTTCCAACTCTCTAGGAATTTTTCCACCGATCGCCCTATTCTTGTTTAATTTGACTAGGCTAATATAGGTATTTCATATAAACATTTTTTCTTCAAGCGTAATACATATAAATGACAATTTATGTGACGTTATTCAATAAAAAAAATCCATACAAATTCATGACATCAAAAAAAAATCCATAAAAATTCTATTATTTAAATTTTTATAAGCGAAAAAATTAAACATTTATTAAAAAAATCACCACGGCTCTCCTAATTACCGGATTTTGAGTGCCCTTTTATATGTGAAAAATTTTCTAGAAAATTTCTAGTGAAAAGTATCTAGAGGTTTTTACCCTGTAAATTTGAAAAAAAAAACGTTTTAAAAAAACATGTTTTTCTTCTGAAAAAAAAACGACTGTTTTTTTAATTATAAAAAAACTTATAATACCTAATTAAAAAAAGCGTTTGCTTTTTTGTTTTTCCCCAAAAAAATAAACAAAACAATTTATGACAAGGACAAGTGTTGCCATCTAGAATGTCTATAGTAGCAAACCAACTCCAAGGTTGGAGCAAAATACTCCCCGACACATAAAAAAGCTAGCACAGTAATTAAAGGCTCTCGGAAAATATCATTCGCTAAGAGATTGCTGAATTTTTTCATTCTAAAAATTGGACTTAGGGCTAGCGCGCGAAGCAAGTGTGGCCAGAGTACAGTAAACAAACCGTTTTAAATAAAAAAATCGGCTGTGAAAACTTTTTGCTGTGAATTATTTAAAGGCTCATTAAAGGCTGCTAATAAACACTAATTACCTATTTTCGGCTCCAGCCATTTCCCGGGAAATCCACGTTCTGTCAGCTTTATCGTGAATTAGCAGAGCATGACGAAAAAAATAGTTTTAACAATTACTACAAAAAGTTACCTAGCACAGTAATTAAAGGCTTATTAAAGGCTTATTAAAGGCTCCCGGAAAATATTATTCGCTAAGAGATTGCTGAATTTCTTCATTCTTGAAATTGTAACACTTGTGGAGTAGTTTCCACAAACACCAAAACACTTTCACTTCGCTCGACACGCGTTTCGCCGACCAAGTTGGCATCATCCGGAGACGATTAAAACTAATCTTAAACTAAAAATCTACCCTATTTATACTATTTATGGTGACATCATTAGTCACGCTTCAATGATTAGTTGCTAAGCAACGCGTAAAGCGGGCTATACGGTATAGGTCCCTTGTCGCTATTCATACTACTTTTACATTTTACAATTTCTATGCTCTCAAATGCATCCAATTGTCTATTATTGGTCACATTTCTGACTAATCTTAAATTACTAATATCTATTCTATTAAGATTAGTCAGAAATATTCAAGGTTATTTTTTTCTCTATCAAGAAAAACAATGTTTCTGATAAAAAACAAATTTTTGAAAAAAAAACCAAACGCTTTGTTTTTTTTTCTGAAAAAAACATCTTTTTTTAAAAACAAAACTGGTTTTTTCAGCTTACATCACTACCCACATATAAAATAAGTATTTGAAAAAAAAATTTTTTTTTGCGATGTTTTTGTTTAATTGCAATAATAATATATTTTTTTATTCTCAACTAGCTCTATTATGTGTAAGTTTTGTTTCTTACTTTTTTCCTTTTCTCTTTGCCCCCGCGAAAAGAGAAACAATTGGTATTTTTTGCGATTTTTCACTATTTGTTTAATAAATATTAAGCATTAATTATCATTTCTAATTATATTTCGAAACCATTAAAGCAAGAATTCGCCTTCATATGCGATTTTCCCAAATATAGGCATTTGAAAACAAATACCACCTGGTATAATGTTTGAACAAAAAATAGTAAATGTTCGGAAAAATAATAATGATAGTCTATGTGCTTCGCATGGAAACTTTAATACCCCGGCAAAAATCGTATACACCTACTTCCACTTTTTAAAAAACTCCATCTACTTCCACCAAATTTCCCTCAGCTTTCTTTCGAGCTTTCTTTTGAACTATCTTCGGAACTACCTGATAATATTTTAATTCTTATTCTTAATATTTAATTCTTATTATTAGGTAGTTGTTATTATTATTATTAGGACTAAATAAGGCAGTCCATAACTCACCTTATTTAGGCTTAGTTTTCGCGCTCGGCTCTTATGTGCATAATATTTATTTCAAAAACGAATAAACTTAACGATCCAAAACAAAAAACTTGAACACCAGCCTTGTTTTCTAGGGCAGTCGTGTAATAGTTTTCCGAACTTAAATTGTAATTATTGGGAATTAATTAGTAAAATATGCAATAAAATTGCATGTTTACAGTTTCTTCCGATATTTGAAATAGGCTTTATTTAAAAATCGGTCTAACCAGCCATTACCTACTCGTGTCCAGCCTGCGTGTAAATTGGCTGTCTTGTATAAACAACCATATAGGGAGTAATAAATTGCAGTATTTCCACATACCATGATACTAATGGAAGTTTTGGAATGTTGCTGAACCCTCTCCACGCGTTTGGTTCCTCTTGGAACCACGATCTTCTTGGCACCATCCTGAACGTTGGCCTCGTCAGAGATGTAAACCAAACTAGGGTCAATATCTTGTAAAACATCTTTAATATTATCAAAAAATCCGCTAATTCCATTTGCTACCGCCTAACGCCGCACGTGTTCGTTTTATGTTCGCTGCCCAAAAATCATGTCCAGGAATATTTTCCTTAAATTCCTTAACATTACGACCTTTCCTTTGGAAGTCTTTGTGGAGCAATTCGCGGATGTCGGCTTTTGTACACGGGAACCCCCAATCGCTCACACTGTCATTAATGTTTTTGTAAGTAATCGCTCCTCCTTAGGTTTGAACACTGTTCGGTGACCTGGGGGGATATGTTGGCCCTTCACTTATTTTGAAGAGTCCCACGAGAAAATTTGAAGCGTTTACTTGCCGCCACCTGAGACATGGTGCCCCTAATGGTCAGCGCCCATTCAAGGTCAGCTTGATTTAAGTTCCTCTAGGTACGCCCCCCCCCCAATTTTTTCTTGTAATGTCTAGACATTTCTGATCACTTTAGACCTATAATAATAAAGAACCACTAAAAAGTATTCAATAGTATTCATTAAAATAGTTATATTGGTATTTGAATACATTATTATGGTAATGTCGAACAAGTTTGCATTGCAAAAATGATGTTACATATAGATATGGAAAGCAATAACAGTTACCTAGAAGGAAGGTTAGTGTGAAGGTAAACTCCAAACATTTAGTAGCACCTACATTAGAACGTTCATTTTAGTACGTACATATTAAAATTTAAAAGTTTTTTTTATAGATTTTACACGATTATTGAGAGCTTAATATAATGCAAAATGCGAGTGAACAATATTACAATAGTGAACAATATCGACCAGGGTCGATAATTTTTGAAACCAAAAAAATAATAGGATGATGAAACCCATTGGAAAAGGAAGAGAATATAACAAAAATAAAAGTAAAAATAATTTACAGGCGATCTGACGTCGGGAAGTGGTGGGGTTGAGTTTTTAAGGGTAAAAAACGGTTTATCTCGATTTCCGGCAAAACTACAAGTCCTATGGAAAAAAGGTAAATGGAAAAATTGTAAATGGATAATAAAAAGATCTACAACTTTTGTATTCGCACTTTTTCAGATAACCTCAAAATTTATATGAAAAATTCAAACCAAGTTTTTGGTTTTTTATTTTTCCTTTACAAAAAAAAAATTTAAAGAAATTTGGTAAAAACACCTTTTTATGCCCCAAACACACTGTATTTTTTTTTATTTAAAATATTTATTTTTTCACCTTACTTTGATTTAATATCGACAAAGCACCCTAATTTTCAATCGAAAATTCTCTCGTCAAAATATCTCTCTCTTTACAACTTTAATCAATCTCTCTTTTTACAACTTTAATATTATCCTATGTTGAACCCCGGCGTCGGCGTCTAATGTAAACTAAATCTCAATCTTGTCCAAGTTCATAAAATATATTCATTTTCAATCATTTTAAATTATTATTAGAATTTGGATGGATAATTTGACTTATTTTACAAATGTGGAAGACAAGACTTTTTTGAAAGTTTACTTGCCCGCACGCATTTTGTTTTTAAAGCACTTTCCGTACTAGACACGAGCGAGCGCACGAAAAAAGTTTTTTCTAATTTTGACATGTAAAGTGAGACTTTTCAAAACCCTTTGACGTTAGGAAACGTCTTACTTTTCACAACCAGTTACGAAAAGTAAAATATTACGCAACTTGTTGTGTAAAGTTCATTACATACAGCTTATGTAATATGTATGTGTAGTTAACTGACCGCATATAAGATACCGCGCAGTTGCCACATGCAATTTTCAAATTTCTTAATATTCAATTAAACTATCATATTCCACAATACTATACAAAAATTATATATATATATTATTTATGAATGTCAGAAAAGAATTATTGTGCATACAATAATATATTATAGCCCAATATGTTAGCCATTTTTACATTTATTTTCGTCTACTTTAAATTATGGAAATTCCCTAAACATTTATTTTTATAGTTAAAAGCGGCGTTTCTACCGTAGACGGAATACTGTATTATCGAGCAGTGTATCACTTTTTAACTTATTGGAATGACGCGCCGTCTGTGTTAGTTTGACAGTCCATGGACTCTAAACCGTTCGGATCTCTTACAGTGGCGGGTTGGCGGGTATTGCGCTCATTTCTATAATCTGCAACGGTCATTCGCATTGGTTGAGATATTCGCGTATATATATATATATATATATATATATATATATATATATATATATATATATATATATTTATCTTCTAATTTCTTTGCTATCTTTATATATTTTTTTGGAGGGTTTATCTTGGGATAGTAGCAATAAAACGACTGATTAGGTTACTTGACGTTTCGGTCCCTTTCTTGGGCCTTTTTCAAAAGAGTATTTTATTTTGTGACATATTTGACACAGGCAAAAATGACAGTTTTAATTAATTTTTAAGGTTACTAGACTGTTCGATTAGTATCATAGGGAAGAACAGCCAAGAAACCCTACGAACTTAGGCTATTTTATATTTCATTATTATTCTAATTTTGGTTATGTTAATATTATGTAGATGTATATTTATAGTAAGTAGGTATGTATGTACGTATATAAGTTTATATATAGAGAAAATGTTTTTTGTTAATTTATTTAATACTTTTATATTAACAGATTGTAGATTGTAGAAAGATGTTCTGTATCTTTCTTGTTATTACATGCATTAGGATTTTTTTGAATATAAATTGATTCCATAATTAGGCGTGTTTTATAATTTTGTTCTTTATTAATAACTTTAGTATTTTCGTAGTTAAATTGATGACCTGTTTCATTAGAATGTTTTTTTAGAGCTGTAATATTAGCTGAATATTTGTGACCTTTTAAACGTTCTTCAAGGAGTTGCATTGTTTGACCAATGTAGACTTCATCACATTGTTTACATGGAATTTCATATATACAGTGTGTAGTTTTTTCAAGTGGATTTTTGTCTTTTAATGGTGTGTAAAGGAATTTCAAGTTGTTTGTAGTTTTGTGTTTTGTGTAATCATATGTTTTTAAAATGTTTGAAATATTTTCTGATAGTTGTGGTATATATGGTAAGATAATATATATTTTAAGAGTATTAGTTGTATTGATTAGTGGTGGTGGAGAATTGTATTATTTGTGAATTCGGTTTTTGAAAATTTTGTTGATTAGAGAAAAAGGATAGTTATTATATATTAAAACGTTTTTTGCTTTTTCTATGCATTCTTTTCTAAAAATGGCAGACGTTAGTTTTATTGATCTGTCTGCAATACCAATTATTACAGTTTTTTATGATGGTAAGGGTTTTTTGAGTAGAAATTGGTATATGTACCAGACCATGTTGTTTTTGTATTCCATTTTGTTAATATTTCAGTTTTATTATTTATAAGAGTTAAGTCTAAGAAATTTATTGTATTTTCTGATTCGTTTTCAATTGTAAATTGCATTTTTGGATGGTAACTATTAAATTTATTTAGGATAGAATTTTTATGTTCAGTTGGAAATGCAGTTATGCAATCATCAACATAACGTTTAAAAAATGGTATTTTATAGTTTAATGTTGGAATTATGGTTTTTTCTAAATCTTCTAGTACTAATTCTGCGATTGTACTGGATATTGGTGAACCCATTTCACAGCCATATGTTTGTTTCTAATATGTATTATTGCTTTGAAAAAATGTGCAATTTAATGTGAGTTCTAAGGCATATAAGAACTCTTCTATTGGTAAAGAAGTATAATTTTTTATTTCGTTCCAACGTTTATTTGTTATATTTTTTGCCAGGTCTATTGGTATATTGGTATATAGTGAAATTATATCTAAAAAAAAGTTTTTCTTGGTTATTCAATTTTATTGTATCGATAAATGTTTTGATGTCCAAGAGTCCTTTATATAATGGTTTGTTTTCCTAACAACGTTGTTTAGAATATTTGATAAAAATTTTGCTAAATTATAAAATGGACTTTAAAATTATATACTACACTATTAATTTTGGATCTAATTTCATGTTTTAATAATATTTGGTTTAGTTTCTATTATATTTTCAATATTTGCTATTACTATCCCAAGATAAACCCTCCAAATATATATATATATATATATATATATATATATATATATATATATATATATATATATATATATATATATATATATATATATATATATATATATATATATATATATATATATATATATATATATATATATATATATATATATATATATATATATATATATATATATATATATATATATATATATATATATATATATATATATATTTATATATATTTATATATATATATATATTTATATATATATATATATATATATATATATATATATATATACATACATACATACATACATACATACATACATACATACATACATACATACATACATACATACATACATACATACATACATACATACATACATACATACATACATACATACATACATACATACATACATACATACATACATACATACATACATACATACATACATACATACATACATACATACATACATACATACATACATACATACATACATACATACATACATACATACATACATACATACATACATACATACATACATACATACATACATACATACATACATACATACATACATACATACATACATACATACATACATACATACATACATACATACATACATACATACATACATACATACATACATACATACATACATACATACATACATACATACATACATACATACATACATACATACATACATACATACATACATACATACATACATACATACATACATACATACATACATACATACATACATACATACATACATACATACATACATAATATATATATATATATATATATATATATATATATATATATATATATATATATATATATATATATATATATATATATATATATATATATATATATATATATATATATATATATATATATAGTGCGTGCTGTTTAAATGTTATTGTGATACAATATAATACGGTTATTTTTATTATCTGAGCGGTGTAGGTGGTACCTCTGACGAAACAAAAAAGTCCTGTAACTAAAATAAACTCATTATTTATTTTCAGTACAGATACTTAGGCATTTATGTATTTTCAGAGGTACCTCCTGGTGTTGGTAGGTAAATTTTATGTCCCATTTTTTAAATTGTTTTTATCCTGGAGCTTATACAAAAAGTAAAAACGGCGAAGCAAGACGTTTACCTACCTATGTATTATTTATATACCTACCTATGTAGGTATACACCGCTACGAGAGTCGAAATAAAAAAAATGGCGGTTAGCAAAAATAAGTTAGAAAAGTATGGCGGTTAGCATTTTTGTTCGTTTCGTAGGAAACCTGAAAAACGCAGATTTCCACCAGACCTCGCTTTATTTACGAGATAGGATAGGTATGTTAAAAAATGTAAGGAAAATATTATTTGACGGCAAAAATTTATAGTGGGGGTTAGAGCAGAGCCGACTTTAACAAAAAAAAAGTTGATTTATGGGCTGCTCGAATTAGGTACTGACGTGTACTGAGGTAGGTACTAATAGGTACCTCCCCCACTTAAGACATTTCTCAAATAATTTTATCCAAGAAATATCCTAGTGCTTGAGGCCGCTAGGTTATAAATACAACGATATAAGTTTTATTGGGATTTACGAAAACTGGAAAAGCTCTCTGGTTTAATAATTTACATCAGTGGGCAAAATTAAAAATTCTATAGACTGTTTATAAAATTCAAACCGTGTACCTACCTAGCCACGAATGAAATGAAAATTTGCGATGAGAAGCTGGTAGGTAGGTATGTATTGCATTTGTAATTATTTTTAAAAATGTGTTGTATTTAGTCTCGGTTTAGTTATGTAGGTACCTATTAACAAACAAGCTCTGATCTTTGTCAAAGCATTGAATCAAAGTAAATCGGCGTTGAGTGTTGACGTTTTGGTAGGTTAGGTAGGTACCTACTTACACAATAAATATGACTGTATTTCAATTGCAAGTATTGCAAGTATATTTATTTTATTTTTCCGTTTTAAAGTTTATTTTTAACGGCTACTTAGCTGTTTTGTACATATTATTTTTGTTTCTTGTGGGAAATATGGCTACTAGCGAGCCACCCACTAAAAAATGGTAACGCGCTGAAAGCAATAGTTCATGAGTGGTGTGGAAACATTACCAACCTGAAACCATTATCAGCTGTGGTGTTGAAAATATGCATATAAAAACCTTCTACTTTCACCCCCCTAAGAAAAAAAAATGTCTACGCCAATGAAAAACATTGTGTAGGTCAGGGTTGCCGGTCGTTCAACAACACATATATATATTAGAAGCCGTTTAGTATAAATAACCTACTACGACCTGACAAGCTATGAAAGTGACGAGCTGTCACACCGTTACAACCTACTGGATTGTTTTTAAACGTATAAAATTCATAGTTTTCTTCTCATAAAATATAAAATTGGTGAAAATTAGAAAAAATCTTGTATGAAACATGTTGGGAAACACTATTTTGTGTCACTCGCATCCTTTTGCGGAACGAGCGCTAGCGAGAAATCTGCTCGTTACACAAAATAGCACTTTCCCAACTGGTTACATAAATAGCTATTCCCGATCGCGCATACTTTTCGTGGGCTGAATAAAAATACCGAATATATGACTTAAAAATAGAAATACACAGCAAAAAAAAAACTAAATTTAAGAAAATATATATGCTACATGTACCTATTTTATATTTTAATTCGTGAATATTTATATACATTTATTTCTGTAAAATTTTTTGACGTTTGTCCACTTTATCTGACCTAAACTAATTTAAAACCTTCGAAATAATTTGAGAGTTACCATGGAAACGCATCAGTATTACCAGTAAAACCCAAGTCAAGATATTAACACGATTAACAACTTTTTATTAGATGGCGAGATCTGAACAAAATCAAAACTGTAGGAGACTATATTCTTCTAGTTTACTTTGTCCAAAAAGCTAACTCTATGAAATCTTACACCTACTATTATTTTTTTTCACTTTTTACCATTTTCAAAGGCGTCATCCCTGGTCTATATACCTAGTATCTACATGTCAAGAGAAAATACGTCTTTTTGTATTAAGCTACTACAAATCAAATAATAGTTGATTCCAAGTTATTATTTATGTCATTCTGTTTGTAAGTGAATTTGACTGGTGTTTAACATTTTTTCTCCCAGACGATCCATATCAATTTAGAAGTAGGTATATATAATACAGGCATACGATATTAACCGTTATGATACCGTGTGAATACGCGTTATACGGCAACAAAAGTGAAAACTTAAACATATATGTTATCGGTATTTGCAAATCTCAAGAAATTGCTGTATTACGTGTTAATTTACATAATCTTCTTTAATCCGCTTTCTTCGTATTGGTCAAATCTTTCTTTTTTCCGTCTAGTAACTTTTAACATGGGGAAATTTACGACAAATTCTGCAATACTGTATATCAGGTATCAGGTCGCGGGCCAGGCAAGAAATAAGGTAGTAAGTAGGTAGTAGTGAATTAAACAGCCACAGACATTTTTTAAATTTATTAATTATAATAGCATAATCAAACATATACATTTTACTTCTCATTTGTATTTTCCACAAGCGAATTTTGTTTTGAAAAGCTTTAAGATCACTGAACAGCTGATGTAACAATTGCCCTTGTTTTTGAAGCTCCAAATTCAGGTCGTTAAGTGTCCTGTGATATCTACCAGAAATGCCAAGTCACAAAGCCAGCTATTTCTTTTCTAAGGTCATAAAACCTTTTTAGCATTTTACCTTTGCTTAGCCACCTTACCTCGCAATATGTCACATCATCGTGTTCTGTAGAGAGTTCATCCTAAAATGCTTTAAACTGGCGATGGTTAAGATCGCGGGGTCTAATGAGATTAATGGTTTTACTACCACATCCATAACATTCTTCAGTCGAATGGACTTAGAGCACAAGTTTTGTTGGTGAATAATGCAATGCAGAATTATTAAATCACATTCTTGCACATTCATCCCTTGTAGCGGCCGTAAAGTCAGTAATTCCTCTGTCACTGCAAATTCTTCATCAACACCTCGTATAAAAATAGCTAATTGGATTGTGTCAGATAAATCTGTACTCTCATCCAAAGCCATCGAGAATGCCTGCAAATCAGCCAATCTATGAGTCAATGTTTTTTTGATATCACTAGTCATCATATATATACGTGGAACAACAGTCAAACCCTGTCTTCTTTTCTCTTTTCTGGGCACAAAAGTTCTGCAAAATCTACTAGACACTAATTATAAAACTATCTTTAACAACACTGTCTAGATTTGATTTTTGTAATGAAACGTTTGTTGCTGTTTTCCTATTGATATCGTTACTTGAATTTTTTGAATCTCGCGGACCAGATCCGAGCTGGTGGAGGGCCGGATATATGGGCATGGCCGGATATATGGAATATATGGGCAACCCCCGGCCCATATATGCTGTATACATACTTACGAGTAGTAGACAGATCGAGGTATTTATACCAAATAATTTGAGTAGATATAATATATATTTTTTCTACGCCCATGCAAAAATAAAACTTTATTGAACTATATTTAGTGCAAAAACTGGTTCTTTATTGCACTAGTGAAATTTCCTCGGGCCAGAGGCCCTCGGGAAGTACACGGCCCACCTCGGCGCGTTATTATCCTATTACCCCTGGAATACATTCAACAGCGATTTAAAGTGGGCAATTAAAGTTGCCTAAGCAAGCTCAGCGGTTAATAAAAATAAAATTAAATTCGAATTAGTAAGTTCGCTGGATACCGAAGTCACTAATTCCCGTGGACGGCACTGGCCGTGCGCAACTAAGACAGACGGTCCCCAAATTATCCTCGATATCGAACCTACTCACTCTTGGCACCTTCTGTAATTTTTGGGAAAAAGAAAAATATAACACACTACACTAATTACTAAGTTCACTTTATAAAATGAATCACGAAAAGAAAAGAATTCAAAATTAAATAAATAGAAACCAATTTAACAATATAGTGAGGCAATGCCTCTATATGTACCTATATAGAAACTTTGTCAAACGTTAGCTGAGGGCTCGTAATAATTTTATATACTTAATTGTACACAGTAGCAATATCAAGTATCAAGTCAATCAACTTAAAACTAGGCTTATCTGTGATATGCAGCGAGTCTTCCAGTAAGGTGGATCTCACCCGTGACTACGTAGTTATAGGGGTCGATATACTTCAACCAGATGGGAAGTAAATCCAACGCAAGTTTCAGGTGTAAGCAGGTTACTGAATAACAATCCAGATTTACAGTTAGCAAGTTCCAAATACAGGTGGAGGTATAGATTCAGTTACAGTATAGTTATCATGTTATAATACTATTGGGTGAATACAAAGGTGGTCCCAAAAGTGGTTCAAAAGGTGGTGGTGACTTACACTCGCTGAAAGCAAAGAAGCTCTGTAAAAGAGACCGATAAGCTTGTCTCGTTACAGGTAAAAAAAAGTTAGGTTAAGTGAATGCAGGCAGTCTCTAGAGAATACAAGGTAGGCAAAATAAAACATGAACACGCGGTTTCAATAAAATAGAATGTCTTACCTCAATTTTTTTTAAAGATATAATCCCACTAACGTGTATGTGTAGATATTTATACATAATCTCATTGTGGAATTATCCCATTCTATCGGAACTATGACAGAGCATATAATTCTATATAACTCTATAACTATAACTCGCATATATGCACTAATCTATGACAGAGAATCTATTAAATGGGCTGTGGCAATATTGATGAATGCAATCGACTAATGAAAGTAATATGCCGACCTGATTTCTAAATACATGCTAAAGGGAATGCGGAGTCACTGCTTACAATCAATTTATCCGTCAAATATATCTACAATAAATTTCGGATTTTCAAATGGTCAATTATCAAATGTGAACATAACAATCCTTACAACACCCTTGGTACAGTGCCGTTCAATTGAAAGTAAACGACTCTTATGAGAAATTTTGGAAATTTCCCCATTGTGAAGCAGGCTTTTGTAAACAGATCACATTCAAAATTATTTTAGGTTGAAGTATCTGTCAGTTATAGGGTGACAGCATTTTATGTACAGTATTTATTAAGGAAAATCTATATGGTAAGGACGTCTCTTGTAAAAAAATCCATTAAATTAACAAACTAACTGAGAACTTAAGAAAATTACTATAAATTAATATTTGGTCCAAGCACCATTTGCGTTTATAACTTTTTGAAGTCTATTGTCTATCTCATAGACAATATTAGTGTCCTGGTGTAATCCTCGCCAATATTTTCCCAGGCATTTTCAATCGCCAACCACAGTTCTTCTACGTTCGCTGGTCGGAAATTTCTGCTATACATGTCTTTTTCTATTTGTGCCCATACATTTTCTATCGGATTTAAATCCAGCGACTTAGAGGGCCAAGGCAGAGTGTTAATATGGTTTGTATTCAGCCATTCAGTAACAACTCGTGATTTGTGAATAGAGGAATTATCCTGAAATATAAATTTAATTGAAATATGGAAAAAGGAAAGAGGAAATAAAAATATTTTCCTGCTGGAAAGTGTTCTCGGGAGTTCTCGGGATATAAAATGGAAACGGAAGGTAACATAACATATTCCAAAATGCGAGCGTAGCTTTGGCAACATATCCATGCCCACAAGTTGATAGAGAAGCGACCACGACGAGCTGTAGGATTTATATAGCGCTCTTCATATCGGCAATTTCTTGGGTGGTATACACGCACAGAGCCATCAGAGCAGGATTGAAAAACCTTTTCGTCTGAAAAAATTGTGTTGTCCCAAAAGCCCTGTGGCACACCGACAAATTGGTTGGCAAAGTTTAACCTCTGCCCCTTATGCCGTGGCAACAGAGCAACTTTATTTGCAGCCGAAAAATTCTTCAGCTCAGATGCTCTGATACGTCGTCTTGCGGTTTCCACCGAAGCAGGAAAATTTGTTAAGAAGCAGGCAGTCACTGCTGTATCAAAAGGATTCTGTCGGAGGTGGTCAAGGAGGAGTTCGTCTTCTTCCATAGTACTGAATTTCTGACGGCCCCTTCTATGGACGTACTCAACAGTTCCTTCTGCATTCCATTTTTGCTTAATTTTGTCAATGCAACCCTTACTCACATTCAAAGTATCTGCAACTGCTTGCATTGACCATCCGTTCTGCAGTAACATCACAGCTCTCATTTTTTGCGGTTCAGTAAAGCGCGACATAATAATAATAATAATAATAATGATTATAAGGAAAACTTCAAAATATAGAATAATTATTAGTAAACTGACAAATAAAATTGACAATCAAGTTTTGATTACCTGAAAGCCTGTTTCACATTAATTAAAAAAATCGTTTACTTTCAATTGAACGGCACTGTACCTTAATTATTATAAAATCATTTAACTTCATTCAGAGTGCAAATATAATCCCATTCGATCATTTTAAAGTCTTGAGCGAGCTATGATGGTCTTTTCCTAATAAATGTAGGAAATCCGTGCATTCAGCAACTTCAGAGACTCCTGGTATCGAAACTACTCTACTAAGTCATAGATAACAATACAATATATTTGCATATATTTTTATCTTTTATTATTTGCAACGTTTGTGAAAGACCTTGCTTTGTGTCTTTGGGCATTTACTGCCCACGCCCCTGGCCTAACAGACTGTGCTGCCACAGCGACATACATTAAATTATATAAAATGCAGCATTCGCCTTGCCAAAACATAAGATGCAGTTTGTTGAGATCCTAGCCTCCCACACGGTTTATAATTGGAGCTAAAAGTCTCGTGCAAAGATGTGCGAATGGTCCCGTGCGTTGGTCAAGAACGTACACTAGCTGGTCGTTCACTCTGCGACCTTCCAAGTACGTCCGATCGGTCGTGGATCATGGACTTATGACTATAGGCTGGCTCTGATTCACTGGCGTTCATGCCTTCTTTTAAATCGGACGAGGCAGATAAAATTACGTCTATGGTATGTATTTACAGGCAGTATTAAAAAACTCGTATAGCGAACTCTTGAGTACAGCGGTGCTTGTCGTTTTTTTTTTCATTATTCGTATTCGTATTATATTTTCAGCGGCAACTCTTATGAAACCCATTTTACAGGGTTGGCTACTAAACCCACTAGGACAACGACAAATAGTGATTCTTCACTTGATGTTACTTATATCAAAAGCAATTTGCCATCGTCTGATTTGATAAAAAAATATCGACGTCACATGTCTTGAACCGTTTTTATTTTAGAGATAATGGCGTCACTTTTTTTAAATGGTAACCAAATGGCAACCGTTTTTTTAAATGACAACCAACCTGCAATCTGAACATCTTTCATTTGCTAAAATATAATTATTTCACTTATCATTGGTATTGTACCAGTTTTATTGATGTACAGGGTAAGTCTCTTAAGATTGACACCCCCCTTATCTCACGTATCCTTTGCCGATTTAACTCATTCAAAAAAGGAGTGGACGCGGTTTTTGATAAATTTTTATAATCTGAGCACGGATATTAAAAATCTCGTAAGATATACAGGGTGGAAAATAAAACATGATTTTTTAAATGGAACAATCCGTATATTTTTATACCAAAATAATGTCCTTAATTTTCTGAATAAAAAATATCTAATTGTTATATAATCACTCCACCTGTTCGTGAGATATTACTAAAAACTTATCACATTACGGGTGTCAATTATAAAACAAAAAACATATCAAGATACCTCTGGAAACAATGCCATTTATTGAGATAATAAATAAATAATATATAGGTGACAATAACAGTAACGAGTAATAACAATAAACAACATAAGCCTAATAAAAACAAATAAAAGTCAATATTAATACAGTAACACAATAGAGTAACACAATTTTATTTATTTACACGTAACGTAATTAAATATTTTCCACGTAACCACGACCATTCTGAATACACATTTGGCATCGCTTTATAAAATTGCTTCTCACCCTTTGAAATATATCACCATTTTGGTTCAATTCCTCAATTTTTACTCGTATGCATTCTTTTAACTCATTCATATTATTAAAAACCCCAGTTTCGTATATATCTTGTTTTATCGTACCGCAGAGAAAAAAATCCATAGGTGTTAAGTCCGAACTTTTAGCGGGCCAATGTATAACACCGTGCCTTCCTATCCAAATAGGATATTTTCTGTTTAGGTATTCGCTGACGTTCCTTGCAGAGTGTGGTGGTGCTCCATCCTGCTGCCAAATAACAGATCTGTTGTCCGCTAAATTAATATTATCTAAATAATTTTCAACTGGATGTTGAAGAATATCCACATAACTTTGTGCATTTAAGGGCCCATTTATAAATACAGGACCTACAATAGCATCCTTGTGGATGCCACACCACACGTTTACAGTTTGGAATCCTTGTTTTTTTATTTTTTTTACAATATGTGGATTTTCCGCTGCCCAGTAATGTGCATTTTTTCTGTTAAAAATTCCCGCAGTAGAAAAACTGCTTTCGTCAGTCCAAAAGACATGACTTAGAAACTCATCATCTTCCTCTATTCTATCAAGTATGTCTCCGCAGAAGGTTAACCTGTCTTGAAGGTTGTTGTCGTCTAAATATTGAACGGGAAAATACTATATGGTTTAAAATTATGGCGATGTAATATTTTTATCACACTTCTTTGTGATATATCCAATTCTATTGCTGCGGTATAGGATGATTTGGATGGATTTTCAGCAAAATATAATAACGCGTTGAGTTCTGTGTCTTCTCCTGTTTTTGTTCTTCGCCTTTCCCTTTTCCTGTCTCTCAGAGATTCGGTATTCCTAAACTTTGCATAAATGTTTTTAAAACTATTTTTGGAAGGAGGTAGCCTTTCTCGAAATAACCTAACATACTCCCTCCGAGCAAGAGACTTATTCTTGTTGCACTGAATATAAATTTCAAGTAACTCTTTTCGCTCTTCCAATGAATATACCATTTTCAAAATAACTTGCTTCTTTACGAACACTACGTATTTTTTACGCTAATATCTAAGAGACTGAACCACTATCTCACAAAAATCTGGATGACATCTGTCAACAAATAAACAATGCAAATATGCATTGTTTCCAGAGGTATCTTGATGTTCTTATTTTATAATTGACACCCGTAATGTGATAAGTTTTTAGTAATATCTCACGAACAGGTGGAGTGATTATATAACAATTACACATTTTTGGATTCAGAAAATTAAGGACATTATTTTGGTATAAAAATATACGGAGTGTTCCATTTAAAAAAATCATGTTTTATTTTCCACCCTGTATATCTTACGAGATTTTTAATATCCGTGCTCAGATTACAAAAATTCAGCAAAAACCGTGTCTACTCCTTTTTTGAATGAGTTAAATCGGCAAAGGATAAGTGAGATCTTAAGTGTCAATCTTAAGAGACTTACCCGATACATTGTTCCACTTTTATTCTACTTTTTCACACATTCCGATATAACTTATTCATTTTATTTTAGTTTTCAATATAATAGCTTTGTTTTTGTCGGAAAATGGGGTTTTGTTTTCTGTTTTGACATACGAATAATATCAGTAGATTTCCAGCAGTTAAAATAGCAACGTATTGCCGTATTTTTTTAATTAAAAATTTTAAAAAAACATTAAAAAAATAATAAAAATACAATTGGCCTGGCTTAACAAAAGACGCAGAAAAAATGATTAGAAATTTGTCAGAAATCAAAAGTGCGCCGCAAAAACCTCAGTAACCCATTAGTGATTACCGAAACACCAAAGACGTCTTTTAAACGTATAAGCATAGACGTTTTCTAAACACGAATCAGAAATTACGCATTGACCATCTGAGATTAGCTTACAAAGTTTCCTCAATGGTCAATACGTTATTGTTATACTCCCAACACTTCGGTAGACCTTTGTAACACCCCTCCCCTCTTTAATTACATTACCTTAATTGGACGCCGTTATGCAAAGAGGAACCAACGCCAAAAACTAAGTTTTGAGAAACGAAGGTTAAAAGTGTACAAACTATAATTAAATCGGCATGAAATTATAGATACAGATTTGTGCTTTATCTTGCGTTAAAACTCTGTCAGATTTGCTGCTGAAAAAATTTTAAAAAATCTAGTTTATTTTTAATTTTTTTTTTGAAAATGGTGCATGGTTCCTTTTTATAATTTCGATGATTACAAAATTAAGAGAAACAATAAAAATTGGAAATCAAATATTTATTATCTTCAACTTCAAGTAATAAACAAAATAAGAAAATAATTATTATTATTTAAATATTATATGTATAGGGGAAGGTAGGTATGTTTGGGACAATTTTAACATTTTTATTTTTTTTTCCAACAAGCAACATGGAATTCCAAATTTTAACCTTCCATACCACTTATTGCTTTATTGGTAACTAATGGGAACAGTAACATGCTTATTTATAAGCAATTGTGGTCAGTATAGACAATTTCTAATCCATATACAATATGTCCCAAACGTACCTACAGGCAGTATGTTCGGGACGGGAACTAGGTATGTTAGAGACAGCAGTGTTTGGCCTTTGTTAATGTATTTATTTGAAAAAATAAAAGTTAAATACTGACATACAAATCTTAATCTTAACCTACTTATATTAAGTTAGGTACATTAAGGTTTTTGATGTTAAATTTAAGACAGTTTCGTTTTTCTGAAACCACAAAAACACGTTTTACGATGTCTGTTTCATTAACATTTTGAATATCATCAAGACTGGGTAAAAAAAAACTGTCGGAAATTCCACGTCTTCTGCAAAACTTAATCGAGAAACCTTCATTGTTGCGATTTCCATCTTTCAAAATTTGACCTATATAGTTAACATAGGAAGAATTGTGCTCTATCAAAAATCTTACAATAACGTAATCGTTTGTTTAAAAATCTCTGAGTTCTTCTGATTTATCGTCGGTAGATTTGGTTGATCCTTCTTCATTTGAGAATTGATCACTTTCTTCATATAAAACTTCCAGATCCTCCTCCGATGATGAAGAAGTTTCACTTTGTTTCCTGCTTCTTTTATTAACAGTTACTATAGTTTTGCTAGTGCTTGCTTGCTTCATTACATATTTGCCTTTTCGCAGTTTTCAATATCTTTGATTTATTAGTTTCTTCTATCTCTAGCTTTTCCGGGGTATCAGTTAATATTCGGGTGCGTCCTGGTTTTCTACCACCCGTTTTCTTCTTTCTTTTAGATGCTACTGGAAACGGACGGACTAACTCAGGCGAAACAAATTTTGAACTTGGACTAATATTTTCATTGCATTCTCTAGAAAGCCCTGCAATGGCTAAGTCTTCAGCTATTTCCGCACGATTAGATGTGTTGTCAATCACATCGGGGTTTCTATTAGATTCATTAGGAATCGGACGATCCGTAACAGCTGAAGACAAAAAAATCTACCTCAGAAAAAATGTCTGCATTGAAGGGATAAATTCCTGTTTTGATGAAACTTTCTATATTGGATTTGCTAAAGGCTGAAGAATATGATTATCCAACCAGTTCAGCAATTTCATAAATCGTTATGGTTTTCCCAGGGTTGATCATCATCCATTTATCTGCCTCATTGTTATAAAAACGCTTAAATGCATAGAACACAGATACGTCTAATGGCTGTAATTTATTACTACAGTGGGGTGGTAACGTAAGTAAGTGAATACCGTTGTATTTTGCAA